>APFE030602928.1:0-10288 GCA_000404065.3 Pinus taeda | reverse complement strand
GACAGCCAACCCTGCAGACAGCAGGCCATGGATAAAGGAGGGAGGCACAGAGACTGCCAACCTCGCGGACATACTAGAAAAGACACTGTAGACAGCCAACCCTGCAGACAGCAGGCCATGGATAAAGGAGGGAGGGAGTGAAATATGTTTGAAATTCTGTGATACCAATAACCAACGGCTCACCTTATCCAATGTAAAATGAGTCCGCTTTCCAAATCCTAAAGGCACACCCATTTTTATCCTTGCCTTTTTTAAAATACTTTTTATGGGCTTTTTCAATTTCAATTTATTGTTTATTTCTCTTTATTTTTTTACAGAATTTTGACTTGCTTTTGTAGATGACCAAAGAATTCTTTTTACAGAATTTTGACTTGCTTTTGTAGATGATCAAAGTAGAGATTAATCAAGCAGGGATCTATCCTAATAATAGAAAATATAAACCATATAATTGAATCCAATTTCTTTCCGTCTAATTTTTTTTTAACAGCAGACATTATTTAAATAATTTTTATAGTTATTTTTTTTTTATTTTTTTTAATTGGGTTGAGATAAGCAAAATTTCAACTTTTCAATTTTGAAGATGGACAATAAAATCACTGAGCCTCTCAGCTCAATCAACTTTTCTTAATTTTATTCTAATTGTAATTGAAATTAATTGATCATAAAAACTCAATTGTAACAATCTGCGTATACCTATAAATTGTTTTAATAAAAACTCAATCATAACAATCTGCGTGTACCTATAAATTTAATATAAGCATGAGTAAAATGGGTTAATAAAAACCAAGATTAAAACACATTTGTGCGTGAGTTGTAACTTGGGGTAGGGTTTGACCAGGTAGTAACATTAGCCAGAATAGAACAGAGCTCACGTCTATGACTGTAGGAGATATTTAAGAGGTCCAAACCGTCTAATGATTTATCAGTGAAAGAGAAAGAGGAGGGATTGGATAGCAATGAGGTTAATCTAATGTAATTCTAAGAGCAGCTGGCAGTGTGCAGAGCGTGACTACTCATTTCTGTTGGTCACAGATTCGACTCCAAACCCATTGGTTCGGTTCTGTGAATGGTTTGTTGGTCACGTGTGGGGCCACTCTAAACCCATTGAGAGAGTCATCACGTCCATCTTCAAGAATCGCACGAACTAGGCACAAGAAGAAGAAAGAAGTGAGAATGATGCTAAGATTCAGATCATCACCCAATTGGAAATTCAAGAAGATTTGATAAGAAGACAGAGATGTCAAAAGACAGATTCCAGAGAATGAGATTATCACCCAATTGGAAATTCAAGCAGATTTGATAAAAAGACGGAGATCTCAGAGACCAAGAAGACAGAAATTGATATGCAAATCCAAGTTAATGAAAAAGGGCATGGGAATGTGCCTGGTAATGCTGGCAGGAGGAGTAAGCACTGCTTAGAACCCAGCAGCCGAGGTGGGGGGGCGGGGATACTAGATCTGATGACCTCAAGCTTTCCAAAAATGATTCCCAAGAAGATTTGATAAGAAGACAGAGATGTCAAAAGACAGATTCCAGAGAATGAGATTATCACCCAATTGGAAATTCAAGCAGATTTGATAAAGAGACGGAGATCCCAGAGACCAAGAAGACAGAAATTGATATGCAAATCCAAGTTAATGAAAAAGGGCATGGCAATGTGCCTGGTAATGCTGGCAGGAGGAGTAAGCACTGCTTAGAACCCAGCAGCCGAGGTGGGCGGGCGAGGATACTAGATCTGATGACCTCAAGCTTTCCAAAAATGATTCCCAGCTAGACCTCAAGTTTCTCAAACCAATATGCATCAATAAAAAGCCTGAATTTAAGGAAATTAATGAAGATGGTAGTCTTTATGGTGACGAGGCTGAAAAGACCATACTACAAGTGCACCCATCTGCAATAAGCTTTTCATTCCTATTAGCCAAAACAAGACAAGTAGAGCAGAACATGCATTTCAACTTACAGAGGAAGCAAATCAATGAATTGGAGAGACTAACTGCTAAACACAGGGTAAACAGGCTTCATAAATTAGTTAAGAAATTAATAAATTAGGGTTAATCTAATGGAAGAAAAACAGTCATTCCCAAGGAAGGCCACATAGTTCGGTTAAACGTAAAACTTTAATGATGATGCAATATGATTAATGGAAAATCAAATATGTTAGACACCCAGAATTTGGGTTAACGAGAAGCTATATTTAGTAAACCTAGTTAAATCACTGAGAGGAAAAGAGCTAGAGCCATCTCTGCATACCCGAAGTTATACATTGGAATAGGGTTTGAACAGAGATGGAACCATTTAGACATAACTGGAATTGTACATTAAAGCAGGGTTTGAACAATAACAACAACAAATAAAACAAAGTCCAAATGACGATTGCTATAGCAACAACAAATAAAGCAGAGTTAAAATGGCGATTGCTATCTTCATCGCAAGAAAAGAAATTTCAGTACAAAAGGAAAGAAGGTCCATAATAAAGAATTTGCTTCTCATAACAGAGAGGAGAAGAAATAATAGCAACAAATAAAACATAGTTCAAATGTGGTGGTTGCTATCTTCATCACAAGGAAATTTCAATGTAAATGGAAAGAAAGTAGATAATAAAGAAATTGCTTCTCATACCAGAGATCAAATGAAATATACCTGAATGTCAGAAACCTTCAGTAACTCCAAGGGATGAACCAAATCCAATTGCCCTGCCCTTGAAGTTGTTTTCTCCGAGAAATGTTACAAAACGAATTCCCTCTTCCTCCTCTCTCGCATAAACCCACATAACGCAAACACACTGACAAATTCAAACACCATAAAACACAGAGACTCAAACACAGACAAACTCAAACACCATACAACACAAAGACTCAAACACAGACACAGCCAATCTGGCAGACATAGTAAGCCAAACACCATAACGCACAGAGACAGCCAACCTTGCAGACATAATAAGGCCATGGATAGAGGGAGCACACCATACCACACAGAGACATCCTGGCCGTGGATAAAGGAGGGAGGAGGAGAAAATATGTTTCAAATTCTGTGAAATTGAATGAATGTATATATAGACCCTCTTTCAACGGATACTTATGCGAGGCCAAAGGCTTATCTTATGCGATGGAAAATGAGTCCGCTCACCAAGTCCAAAAAGCACCCCCACGTTTTGATTTTTGCTTTTTTCCATACTTTCTATTTTTTTTCTCGATACGTTCTATTTAGATTTATGTTTTTTTCCTTTTTCTGTTGGCTTTTTCAGTTTAGATTTGTGCTTTTTGTCTTTCTTCTTTTATCCTCGATTTCACTTCAATTTTTTTATTTTAATTTGTCCACGGTAAGCATGGTTAAAATGGGTTAATAAAAACTAAATTAAAACACATATGTGCGGGACCTAGAAGTGTTCAAAATTGAATACGTCAGAGTTCTTGGGCGTCTGGCACGTCAGAGAAGTAAGGAGCCATTTTTACACGTCAAAAAAAGTTTAAAATATGATTTTTGTCATTTAAAAAAAAATTGGAATAATATTTTAAACTTTTTAACAAGGGCTGTTAAATTTTCAACTTTTTTTAAATTTCATTTTTTTTAGAATTAAAATTTTAAGAATGTTGAATTTGGGGATTTCCTTCATGTGAAAACTTAAATTTTGAGAAACTTCCATTTCAAAAATAATAGTTTCTTTCTGAGTTGTTTTTTTTAATTGTGCATATGATGCATGCTTTTATTATTTATTATGTCAAAATTACCTTTTCATACCATTACATTTGGCAGTTTCTAAGTTGCTCCCATTTAAAAAACAACAGTTTCTTTTTGAGTTGTTTTTTCTAGTTATGCATATGATCCAAGTTCTTATTAATTATTATTTCACAATTACCCTTTAGTACCATTTCATTTGGTAGTTTCAATTGAGAGCCACTAGATATTAATATGGGTCATGTATTGGGTTGTGCTTGAACGCTGCCCAAAGCAAGGTTTGACAACGATTTAAGCTGGAGAGGAGCATAGATTTATGATTCAGCAAACACCTCTCAAGCAAGGTTTAAGCACAGTTTATGCTTGGAGAGGAGCTCCTATCAAGCAAGGTTTAAGCACAATTTATGCTTGGAGATGAGCTCATTCCACAGGTTTCCTAACGTACTGGATTTTATTTGTTTGCGGATTCTCAATTCCTGGTATGTTTTCATATTCCTAATTTCTGAATGAGTTACTTGTATTAGTGTTAGTAAATGTGCTAGTGACTTGGAGGCAAGATACTAGTAATCAGAGAACAAATTTATCTTTTTTCATAATAATTCTAGATGCCACCCCAAATCTGGAAAGTATGTTGTGGAATGCTTGTAGTTTGCTTACTTTATTTTTCTAGAAAACAACAGGTCATCCACAAACATGAGATGTGAAATACCAGTTGTTCTTATTACCCCTCATCTCTCAATTAGTCCATTTTCTTTAGCCAACAGAATGCCTCTGCTCAGACCATCAATAACTAAAATAAACAGTAATGGAGAAAGGAGCAATCTTGTTAGTCCTTTGTAGAGTTTGAAGAAATTAGTCGGTTTCTGGTAGATGAGTATTGACAGTTTTGTTGAGGAAATGCATGTCATAACGTAACTTAGAGTGATCTTTCAATTGTAATACAAAAACAATGTCCCCAGTTACAGTGTCCAGTGTCCGATGCTTCATCAGCTTCACCCTGAAAGACTGTCCTCTGTCCACGCAGCAGTGACTGTACCAAGTAATATTGGGATTGGTTTCTTTCAAAAGCATATAATTTTCAGAGAGAATAATGTACATATTTCGTCTCAGTCATTTCGCTGCTTATTCATCGCAATCTCATTAAAATTGTTGGGTAAAAATAAAGCTGAAGCTTTACAGACTTACCCCACTCTCAAGTAATGGCCTGCGTCAGATTAATTATATGAAATAAGTGTTGGCATCTAAATGTCTTTGTGATGAACATGTGTCAGCCAATATGAAAATGAATCGTCCTTCTCATTTTAACTGTATCTTCCACTTTCAATTCAATTGATTGACGCCGCCTTCAGATGAGACTTATGTATAAAGGCTGGCATTTGAATTGAGAGTTTGTGTGCACTGAATAAAAGACATTTTAGGAAGGAAACATCATTTTCCTTTTAGTTATATGGACTATCTCCACTAGGTTCATTCTTAACTACCTCCAATACCAGGAGTATTTTCACTAGTACACTTCCAAGTTCCAACATCCCACTGCAGTCCCTTCTCGACGTGTACCTTTAGTACTTTCTTGTCTTGAACAACTTTGTTCTTTTTACACTAGCCACTACAATCGGGACAGACATTTTGCATTTGCTATATCATGCTAGGAACTAGTTGCTTGATAGAGACCTTCATACCACAAATATTTTGAATTGAATTTCATACCACAAATATTTTGAATTGAATAAAATATTTCAGAAATGTGCAGTTAAAATAAGAAATTGAATCTCCAAAAATCTGCCTGGTGAATTTGAATTAAATTAACTTCACCAAAGATTAAATCACCATATTCCAATTAAGGGATGTCCAAAAGATGAGAGCAGAGACAAACTAGTCAATAGTGGAATCCCACAGTGTCCCCATTGATTAAAAAAGAGTTGGTCCTTGTAACTGGCCATTTACAATGACTATATCGTGCATTTGGCATAATCACTGAATAGAGGTGATTTCAATCTGTTCCATTAAATTGAGATTGTAACAATATAATGAGACGGAATTTAGTTCAAATCATAGTTTGATATATGCCCATTAGTTTATTCATCTCCTTTCACTCACAAATATTATATAAAATTTTCACGATATATCAATAGAGAGTTACCAGAACAAGAAGACATCACAAATAGCATTATATTACGTGATTTTTTTTAATGGGATGTTACAAATATGTTATTAATATATATTTCTATTTATTAATATATAATAAATATAAAAGATATAAGTTAAAATGAAAATATGTAAATGAGAGTAAATGTTTTGTTTAATTTTAGTTTTATTAAATATTGGTTATAAATTAATTATTTAAAAAAATTACAGAGGCTTTTTTAATTTTGTTAATTTTTTTATTTTTTATTTTATATGAATATTTGTTATATTATAGAATTAGCTTAATGCCTAATAATATATTTGGTGATAATTTTGGACTAAGTTAAGATGAATCTATGATATAATTTTGGACTAGGTTAAGATGAATCTATGATATATTTGTAATGTATTCAAATGATTTTTTTTATTATTGTAATATTGACATTAAAGGCAGCTGATTTTTTTTTGTTTTTCAAGGAAAGTTATAGGGGCCAATGTTTCCAAGTGAGCTAATTTTCCATGGTTTTCTACAAAAAAAGATTTGCCAATTTCCGTTTATTCTAAAAATGGTTCACCTAAATTTTATACTAATTTAGAGACTATAAAATAATTAAAAAAAATTGTATTCTTACAAAAATATTGCTAAACATTTTTTTGCTTAATATTGAGGATTAATAAGATTTTCTAACATTTTTAAACTTGAAATTTTTTTCCATCCTTCAAATTTTCAATCTTCAACTTGAAGAAAATTTTCAGTCTTTAAAATTTCATACTCATTTTAATTTAGACACATAATTCATACATTTAGTTAATTCAATTCAAATGCAAAAACACCTCATTCTCCTAGTTGCAATTAAGCTTAATTTATTCAATTTATAAGAATTAATAATAATTTCAAATGAGTAGCCATTAATTTTGCTCATACATTTGTGTTGACTATGAATGTATGCTCTAAAACATAATATCCCGAAGTCTAATTGGTGAACGGGACCAAAGCGATACATTGATTGAATTAATAATAGCCCAATATAAGCGATTTAAATGGACCAAACATTGAAAGATTATCAATTTCATTAGCATTGTATCCCAAATGAATTATGTATCCCAAACTCTAATTCATGAAGCTAGACCAAAGTAATACATAGATTGATTTAATAATAGCACAATATAAGATATTTAAGGGGAACAAAAATTGAAAGATTATCAAATTTCATTGCCTACACTTTCCTAACTTTTTTCTTCTCCACTTTTCGCCAACCTCCATTGTTGGGAGTGGGACCAATTATAGCAAGCTGGTTTTCCTCTGTATTCATTGGTTGTTCTTTATCAGATTCCGATCCTTCGAAACTATGTGCTTGTTTGGTGCCGCTTATTTCGAGCTGTAATTGTTGCTGCTATATCAAGTTATTTGGCCCCAAATTGGGCCCCCCGGTTCTCTCTCTCTATATGTTTTCCTGTCTCAATTGCATGTCCGTGGGTTCTATCTTCAGTTCCTCCTCCTCCAACAGTTCGGTATGCTGCCAACCTTTGGGTTTTTTCTATTGTTTCTTGTTCCCTTTTGGCTCCTTACTAGCCAATGGGCAGGCATATTGTAGGTTCCCTGTTTGCAAGCAGCCGCGACATCTGAATGTTGTGTTCTCATAGTCAAGCGGTTGTGTCCACAGTGAATTATTAAAATTCAATGTGATGTGATCTGGTAGTCCTTGACTTAGGTCCACCTCTACGCATATTCTGACATATGTGAAGATTCCCCGAATAGCTCTGTCCTCATCTGTTTTAAGGTACTTTCCTAAGGAGTTCCCAATGGCTGTTAAAACTTTTTGATGCCAAAAATGCAATGGGAGGTTATGCATCCTTACCCAAACTGGCATTGTTGAAACTATCATGGTATTGGCATCAAAGTCCAAAAACTAGGGCATGATAAAGAGCACATAATTGCCCCAAAACCAAGGCCCCTGATTAATGATGTTGTCTTGTTCCAGTTTTGTGCTAAATCTAACTATGAAAAAACCCTTAAGGCACAGATATATTTCACAGTTAGGTGACCATGATGTGAGAATCCATTGATGCAGGGCATCTGCTTTTTGCCAAAAACCATTAAATCTACATATAAGAGCATTATGGGTTAAATCTGTGTATAGATATGTTACCTCCGGCAGAGATACTGTAAGCATGGATGATTCCGGCTTCGGTTCCACAATGTAGGGGCCTGGTAGCTCTGTTATGGGTGCTGCTCTGTGTTTCAATGGTTCCTTTCCTTTGACTGCATCGCAAAAATATCCTGTAGTTTTTGAGTTGGCCCCCTTGCATCTGCCTCGCAGTCTCAGGTTGAGGATGATGGTTGAATCCTTAACAAATCCATAGTGCTGGAGTGTGTGTTGGTCCTCCAAGCAGAGTCCTGAAAATATCAAATTTTGGTATGTTACTCGAGTTCCCAGTTTGATCTAGATCTCCTTTTTTAACTCTTGAAAATTAAATCTTTAATATAGTTTTTTTTATGAAGAACCCAACCCGAAGAGCTTGAATAACCTAAGAACACAAGAAAGGAAAAGAACCCGACTTTTTTTTTTGAAGGACCCGGTTCTTCATGGAAGAACCCGGTTCTTCTGGGTTAGTCTGGGAAGAACCCATACCTGAATCCGGTACTTAGGTGCGGGAACCCGGGACGCGTTCGAGAACCCAACCCCCGGGTGCTCGCACCCGTGCAACAAAGGTACACAACAATGTCTGCCTTCTATCAATCTGATAAAGTTTTCCTTCAGATTTGTATCCATACATGACGGATCAACCATATCCAGGCCCCGATTTACTGGATTGTAAGCGAGATCTGGTGGATCGATGGCAGATCTAGGGTTTATATGTCTTCCAACTGTGTAAAAAGGTTGTCCACCTCCTATGAACAATTTTTCACGTACTATCGTATTAGATCCAGTGTGTGATTTAGTAGATCGAACACATTCAACAATAATATCATAAGATCTGCCTGATCTAGACCCACTAGCGCGCAGTCTCAGATTGAGGATGATGGTTGAATGTTTAATGACTCCATAGTGGTGGAGTGTGTGTTGGTCCTGCAAGCAGAGTCCTGAAAATATCAAATTTTGGTATGTTACTCGAGTTCCCAGTTTGATCTAGATCTCCTTTTTTAACTCTTGAAAATTATATCTTTAATATAGTTTTTTTTATGAAGAACCCAACCCGAAGAACCTGAAGAACCTAAGAACCCAAGAAAGGAAAAGAACCCGATTCTTTTTTTGGAAGGACCCGGTTCTTCATGGAAGAACCCGGTTCTTCTGGGTTAGTCTGGGAAGAACCCGTACCTGAATTCGGTACTTAGGTGCGGGAACCCGGGATGTGTTCGAGAACCCCACCCCCAAGTGCGCGCACCCGTGCAACATAGGTACACAACAATGTCTTCCTTCTACCGATATGATAAAGTTTTGCTTCAGATTTGTATTCATACATGACGGATCAACCATATCGTGGCCCCGATTTACTGGATTGTAAGCGAGATCTGGTGGATCGATGGCAGATCTAGGGTTTATATGTCTTCCCATTGTGTAAAAAGGTTGTCCACCTCCTATCAAAAAAATTTCACGTACTGTCGTATTAGATCCAGTGTGTGATTCAGTAGATCGAACACATTCAACAATAATATCATAAGATCTGCCTGATCTAGACCCACTAGCACGCGGTTGTCCCTTCTGCTGTCCATCCTCCGTAAATATCTCAGGAACCAGGTCTAGGTGGTTTTCCTCGACAATCGTCTCGTGCTCGCAGATGGACAAAATGGGTTGTCTTTTATCAGTGGGGAGGCCCCTGATCAAACGATCTGTAAGGCCTACAGCACCCTCGAGAATCTTTACACGCGCCCTAGTCTCCTTGCACATTTTCTTCACAAGCTCTCCTTTCCGCCCAATGATACTCCCCATCTTCTGCACCTGAACAATCAGCTTGGACATCGTCTCCCAGGGCCATCCGATCCATTTCATGTTAGTCGGAGCGTCCGCGATCTCGACCTCGCCTTTGGCCCAATCAAGGGTTGCGGCTCAGAGCGTTGGGGTTGGAACTGTATTGCCCTCCTCCTGAATGTTGTCCTAAGCCATTCTCGCCCTCGTGCGCAGCTGAGGCCATTTGTTGACAAGGCGTTGAAAAAACTTCAGAGTTGGTATCCCTTTTTCTTATTATGGGTAAGGTCTAATGGACTTTGTTGTTATATGTATTATGATTGTAATTTCGCTTTTTGCTTTATCTTTCCAATCTTATTATACATGATCCATAATGGGCTTGATCCAATAACCAACCAAAATATGTATATTAAAATATGTATATTTTAGATAACGCTAGGAGGCTTCCTCAAAGATGATCACACTTCATCAATTCTGTACTTCTATTAAATACCTATTTGGGATAACCCTAGGAGGCTTTGTCAAAGATGATCAAACTTCATCAATTTTGTACTTCTATTAAATACCTAATACAATGAAGA
>APFE030602923.1:31170-63803 GCA_000404065.3 Pinus taeda | reverse complement strand
AAGAATTTTAATTTATCTATAAATTGTTTTATTAGAAATTCCCATAAGCTTCTATTATACAATTAATGTTATTACTTTGCTAGTTATTTCAAAATTTATTATTTATTTGATTTCATGAATATGAATTAATATTTCCGTTGTTTAACTCTGTCGTTCTTAGTTGTTCGCGTACTCAGTCACGATTTCTCATGGATTTGTTTAATAAGAGTCGCAAGCACATCGCAATGTTCACAGCTTAACCTGCTATCATATCTTGTAAGTGACATAAAGTAGAATTGCAACATCGCAGGTCGTTAATCTATTTTTCTCCTGTTAAATGTTATTCTATTAAATAGTATTTTTTTAAGACTGTATTGATGATTTTCTAAAAGAATTATGTATTTTTAATTTTTAGAGTTATTTAAATTAGCAATTGTATCAGATGTTGCAAAGGAAAAACTGCAAGGGGATAGCAGGTGAAGAAGGGCATAGATAAAGACACATGTGATATGTTAGGTGATCCCCCTGTACCCTAGTTTGAGTGAAAGGTAAATCTCAATGTTGTTGCAAGATATCTTCCTCAAAACCCATAACCTCTCCTGTTCAATTAATAAGAATTTACAAAAGTCCATTTCACTCTAATTTGTGAGATGGGTTTGTGCTAGTTGCTAGATATCACTGCAATCTTAAAGATGGTCTTTGTTCTTTGCATTAATGAGTCTTATGACTTGTCACTTCAGGGCTTGAAGGTCCATGCTTCCATGTCCAAAGTCTTTCATAATCTTATTATGGTTGGGTGGTTCTATTCATTTTTCATGAATGAGAATTTTAGTTTTCAGACCTTATTATGATTTTGATTTTGTGTTGGAAAAGCTTAGGGCTTCAATTGTATCTCATTCCCACATTGGATTGGGAGGTGGACACCACTCACTCCAATTATTTAACTTCATAATCCATCCCATTTTTTCATACCATTTATGTCCATGGAACTGTGATTTTGTAGATTATTCCCATGTAGCCTTCACTGAAATTTGGCTAAGTTGAGTCATTCAAGATCCGATCTCTTCACTGTATTACCAAAAACATATATGGTAGAAGAACTATCTCACATCATTGCAGATTTAGTCCTTGTAGAGCCAATGACTAATTCAATTGATTATAGCTTTTTGGAACCATGTTTGTGGTTGCTTTAATATTAGTCTCATCATACACACCAGGATCAATGCAATCAACTCTTACTCATACCAATATGGCCTTGAGTAACTTGTACACTTTTCTTTCTATTATAAGTACTCAACTAATTCATGAGATGTTGCTTGGTCAACCGTGCACCATCACAGAATTTTCAAGATATGAAAAGTTTTCTATTAGTTAACAGATACTTGATGGACAAGTGCATCAGGTGATCCAACTAATGTAGATGCATAAGCATCTTAATGACCTTCCTTACAACTCGATGGCAGATCAATCTCTTAGCATTATAGATCGGTCTCTTGCCATTTTACTCTTAAAAATTGGGGTATGTTTTGTTGAAATAGTAAATTGTTATTTTTAATTTGCTATCACTATGACAATATCAAATGATGTTTTGCAAGCCCCTTGAAAACAAGAGCACTCTCTCAAATATAAAATATTTGTGGTTACGTACACCTACATTTTCAATTTTCAACAAAATCCAAACACGATAACCAATTACACAAAAAAATCATTCGAACTCTGAAACTGATACATAAATAAATATATTACAACTTTGAAGTTCCATATTTAAAAGATAAATGAGAATATTTGCAAGCCCATTAAAAAGAGGCATTATCTAGAATATAGAAATATTTGTGTTTTTGTACACCTAAATTCTCAATTCTCAACAAGATCCAAACAAGACAACTAATTATCAAAATAAATCATTGGAACAAAATAAAATAACAGGAAATCCTACTAAATAGATAAATATGTTGCATCTTTGTAGTCACATACTTAAAAGTATAAATGAGCACATTTGCAAGCCTCTTGAAAATGAGAGAACTCTCTCAAATATAAAACTATTTGTAGTTTTGTACACCTAAATTTCTATTTTTTGATTATCAACAAAAGCGAAACATGATAACTAATTACAAAAAAAATCATTGGAATAAAATAAAAGAACTCAGAACCCTGCTAAATAAATAAATATGTTACAACTTTGTAGCTACATATTTAAAAGGATAAACAAGCATTTGAAAATGTTCAGGGCATTTCCCGCACTTCCAAAGATAACAACAATTCAAATTGCCTCTAGGGAAAATTTTATTAACTTTTCGTATGTTTGGGGCCAATGATCTTCACATTTAATCCTTCTTAAAATGAACCAAATTTTGATATACATCATGGCCTAAAATTATGGTTTAAAACCTTATGTATAAGGAGGATACCTTTTATAGAAGAATTGCGCAATTTCTGCTAGCTGTTGGGTTGGTTGTGAAGAGGGATTGCACAATTTCTTGGAGCAGTTGGTGACTGCTGCCCAGAATTGCACTATTTCTGGGCTGAGAAACTATTGTGGGATGGATTGTGCAATTTTGAGAGGAAAACAGTCAGAAAGAATTGTGCAATTTTGGAGCCTGGCTAGGTGTCCAACTGGGTTTGTGAAATTTATAGAGGGAAGGTTGGTTCCCCTCTAGAGTTGCAAAATTCCCAGAGGTAGCTGCTCAACCAACAACTAAAACTAAGTCCGGAAATCAACCTATGAAGGATGTGGAACAAACTTGCATACACAAGTTGACAAGACTCTATGAAACAGTTGAAGCTGATGTGCTTGATAATGCAAGACATGCTGCTAAGGATGGTTGGTAGGGAGGATCCAAAATGAAGGTAAGGGAAAATTTTGGAGGGTGGATATAGCCATTACAACACTTGCTCACCTACTAGTAGAAATTGAGCTCTCTAAATGGAGACTCAAATTATGCCCAAATTTCTTGTCCAAGCACTAGTAGTCGTGATTTTGCATGGTGAATCCAAAAATGCAAGCCATTTGCAATTTGGAGCTCCCAATCCTAAGCGTGGCGCTAGTGGTGCGGCGCACAGGGAGAAAAAACCTGTGTTGTGACCAAAAAATTTCCATGTGACCAAAATTGCCCCAAATTTCTTGAAATTTGGGCTGGAGGTTCTCTAAGAGGCACTATGTTGGGCCACAACGGCTTTAGCCAAGATTCAAAGTCGATCTTGCTCTTTTTGCCTCTTTTGTCTCTTGGTTGCTCTGCTCAATTTTGCCTTCAAGCTCCTTATCTGAGCCTTTGCACTCATGTTCTGTGACCTATAATGATAAACCATCGTCCTCAGTATGGTTTTGTCTCTGTCGGCCTCCTCAGCAGTCTCTTAAGGTAGATGTTGATACGCTCGAGCCAAGACTCGCGATCATTGTTGATCTCTTGCTCCAAGGTAGTGAGCTCGATCCTCCTTTACTAGGCAGCTTGTCGATTCTCATGGATGTTTTGCAGCTCTATGATCTCATGCTGGTCCTCAAGTTGCTTGTTCCTCTGCTCCAAATACCTAATGATCCATTTGGCCGTCTCCAAATTGAGTGACAAGTCTTGGATCTCCGTGTTCTGCTCCTGAATGGTCATCCTAAGTCGGGCACTCTCCACATCTGCATCATCATCCTGAATGAGGATGAAGTCAGCCTCCTGTTCACCTGATGGCCCCTCATCATGCATGGGCTTCTTGCCCTTGTCCTATACCTGTGTCGTCGATGCCAAAAGCGAGGCCCCTTCCACCCCGGGTGGAGATGAAACTCGCTTTGCTGCTGCGAACAAGTGCCTACTGCCTCTCTGATATGTCACGAATACTGGCATAGTCATGGTCTCATGGTGCTCATACTGATGAGAAGGACCACCTATCTCATGCTCTGCCTCTGATAGTACCTGTGAAGTGCTGAAGAGGTCACGGGAGATGAATTCTTCCCAAGCAATGCATTGCAATCCCAATTGATGATCCACCCAAATTCGGATAAGAGCAAAGTGATACACGTTGTTAAGCTGCTGCTGAGGGGTCTTATGCTGCATGAAGGTGTTCATCCTCTCTATGTTCCTGCATATGAAAAATGGGAGGTTCATCATTCGCATCCTGGTAAAGTGCATGAGCAACCTGATGTGGTAGGCATATAGACAAGAGAACCTCCCCTCACAACTGAAGTACTTCATGATCAATTTCATGAGCGGAGCATACTCATCTTTCAAATATCTGAATGGGAAGACTCTTGTGAGCTGCCTCAAGAATCTAACCTTAATGTAAGGCTCATAATGTTGCCTATCCACCTTCTTTTTCTTACGCCACTGTTCTCCAACATTTGGTATGCCTGTTGCCACTGAGATAGTTTCAGGAGTCAATGTGGAGGTGACCCTGGCCAAGATAGACTGACCTCCATGTAGGTGAAGCACAAATAGACGAGCCAACTCATGATGAACTCTAACATTAGCCACCCTTTGACAAAATTCAAAACATGATAGGTGCTGGAAGCATGACATGGCAAGAGGGCATGCTTGCAATTCAGTGAGGGTAGTTGGCTCAACCCTAACATGTTTGCCACTCTTGTGATGTCTCCTGGGAGCTTGTTCTTCCGAGGATGAGTCACTTTGTGTCTCCATCTCATACTCTAATGAATGCTCTGATGCCATGGCTGCTGTGTGTACTGTACTTAGACCGCCCTTTGATGATGGTGTGAAACTAGGTGCTTTTGTGATATCTGCCACCAAGGGTAACAATGAAACAAAAGGGAGTATTAGGAGGGGAGTAATGTGATAGGAATAGGGGTTATGGGGAGACGTTTTGTTTAGGGATATGTAGGGGGGTTAGGGGATCTGGTAAGGTAGGGTTTGGGGTCTTGATAAGGTAGGGTTTTGGGGTGTTATGTTGACCAAAGAGTGGAGGGATAGGGATAGGGTTTGGTAGTGTTTTCAGGGTAGGGAAAATAGGAAAAACAAGAAAGGGAGGATAGGGAAAAATGGTAGGAAAACAGAGCCTTGGCATCAACACCACAATTATGCAACCCTAGCCACCATAGTTTTGATGTCTTTGAGTGGTTGGTTTTATGAGTTTTGTGGAAATTAAAAATAACCAAGAACCACCATATCATTCATAAAATTTGATAAGCAAGCTGTGATATATAGCCTACCTGTCAATTTGATGGGTTTCACAAGCAATTTGAAGTGATTTGGCACGATGTCGGCCCTTGGTGGGTGTGCATCGGGCGCCAAACCCAATGCGCCGCGCCCTGGGTGTGCGCCACGCCCGTTGAAAAAATTCATTGAGGGGTGTCTCTGTGTGTACCGCACGCTCTGTGTGCACCGCACCCCTTTGTGTATGCGCCACGCTCCTGAAAACTGCCCCCAACTCACTCCAAACACACACTTTGCCTCTCAAACACTTTGCAATGTTTCCCTATGCACTTGATTTGCACAATGCCTCTGATTTTGGTGGAAACCTGTATATAAAGGCTTTGAAGTCATGGGTTAAATTATTGCTTCTCCAAAAACCCATTTTTCTAATGTTATGTTTTGACACTTTTTCACTGACTTAAAGCAACATTGATTTTCACTTTCCCTTTGAAATTTTAGCTCAAATGATGAAATTTTCGGCACTCTTTGCAGGGATTGCATGACGGGGCATTTGGCCACAGAAACCATGACTACACCTGAAGAAATCAAATGATGACTTTTTTTTTTTTGAAAATTTTATCACAAATGACACTGTTTGACTTTTCTTCAAAATAGAGTTTTGAAGAACAGTCGAAGTCTATCAACATGATGATGAAACTCTCTGAATCATAACTTTGTAAGGGCATCACTCTGGCCTGAATGGCTTTATTGGACATGTTTTAAGACCAAATTGATTAATCCCTAGACCTAATTATCAAAAATTACTTTTGTCCATTAAAGGACCAGACCTTGAATGTCATGGACTTTAGTGATCATTGACAAAAGACCTGAGCCAGCAGGAGCCAGACATGAAGGGAAATGACTAGCATGACCTTTTCCGTCAGATTATGGAATGCCCCTAGCGGAATGCAGCTGGGTGAATGGAGCGAGACACCTAAAAATGAAATGCATAAAGAGTTTTGATCTCTGACGGAGGATTGACCAGACCGACTCTAACATTGGCTCCAATGGGTGATGGTAGCTCCTTTGAGGTGCTAAGAACAACAGATCTCTAGAAGAGCTAGACAATGCCTTCATCCTTTCGGCTATGGGGTCATTATTTCGACCAATAACATAGGACTCTGACTCATTTATGAAACTAAAATGACCAAAAGACTGACTTAAATTTGACATTGAAATGACTTGAAGACTAACATGACAAACTCAAACCAAACTGAAATAAAATGGTATTTATAGTGACAGCGGAAGCAGTGTTAATAACTCAGAAATGGTACTGCTTGAGTAGCCGACCCTTGATTGGCCCTCCTGGGCAATCTTCATTGTTCATTTCCTTCAGGAGAAAGGCATTCTGACCCCGATATGCTACAACCTTGAAAGGAACTTTCCAAAGGTTCTCGAACTTTTCGTGCTTGCCTTTTTCCTCATTCCTTGCATCCCACTTTAGCACTACATCATTCAACTGAAATTCTTCCACCATTTCCTTTCTGTCATAAATTTTCTTGATTTTCTCCTGCAATTTGGATGTGTTCTTGAAAAATTCTTCTCTGGTATGCTACAAGTGGACCATTTGATTCAACCTTCTCTGCATGGGATCTTCTTCACTGCCGGCCTCCTCAAGCAGTTTGACTACCGGGGCAGCGAGAGAGGTAGGAAATACTGTATCAACTCCATAAACAAGCTCAAACGGTGACGTACCAATGGATTTCTTCTGACTGACCCGATCTGCCCAAAGTGCATTGACCAACCTCTTATGCCAGCTTTTCTTATTTATTTACAGCAGCTTCTTGATGATGTTGACTAATGATTTGTTCAAAGACTCTGCCAATCCATTGCCTTGCGAATGATAGGCAGTTGAGTGACCCAAGATGATGTGATATTTATGACAAAACTCTACCATCCTTTTTGATTTGAAAGTTGTTGCATTATCAGTGATTAGCTTATTCGGGCAACCAAAGTGAGAGAAGATGTTATTTTCAAGGAATGAAATGATTACCGCATCAGTAGCTTGTCTGGTGGGAATTGCCTCGATCCATTTCATGAAATAAGTTGTTCCTATGAGGATCCATCTATGCTAACTAGAAGAAGCGGGATGAATTTCACCAATGAAATCCAATCCCCATTATTGGAAAGGGGCACTCACCTCTATAGGCTTAAGTGGTAAAGGCTATAACTTCTACTTTCCTTCAAAAATTTGACACTTATGACAGTGCTTGACCATCTTATATACATCAGCAAACAATTTCGGCCAATAGTACCCTGCTCTCAGAATTTTATTTGCTGTTGACTTCCAATAAGGGTGATCACCACAGTCTCCTTGGTGGCAGTCCTCCATGACCTACTTTTCTTCCTTTTCCACCAAACAATTTAGTAGAACGCCACTGGTATCTTTCCAATGCAGTGCAACATTTAGAATGCAGAACTTGGCAGCCTTAAACTTGAGTGTTCTCGCTTTGTTTCTAGTCATGTCGGGCGGTGGTGATAATTTTTTAAGCACATATACAATATCTGAATACCATGGAGAAAGAGAAAATATTTCAGATACCTGTATTAACGATCCTTCCTCATTTTCATCAGACATAGCAGTGATGAGATTTATGTCCAAGGAATGCAAGTTTGATTCAGCCAGTAACTCTGCCAATCCTTGCCCTTTAACCAGCTTTGTGGGCTTTATTTCCACATCATATTCCAGCAAGGCTGCAATCCATTTGTCTCGTCTTCCTTCCGGATCAGTCTATACTAAAACATCTTTGACAGCTGCGCTAGGAACATAAGCCAGAATGTGAGAATGTAGAATATATACCCGAAAATCTTTCAATGCCTTCACAAGTGCAAGGACTTGCTTCTCAATGATGTTGTAGTTTAAGGCTGCATCTCTTATAGCTCTACTGAAGAATGCAATGGGTCTTTCATGATCATCTCTTTTCTACAATAATGCCGCTACCATAGTATGCTCCGAAGAAAATGAAAACAATATAAAATCCTGAGTGTAGTCCAGGCTGACTAGAATTGGAGCTGAAGAAAGAGCCAATTTGACCAAATTGAAAGATTTTATAGCCTGCTCCGTCCATTTCACTTGGTTGTCCTTCTTAAGCATGTTTGTCATTTCTCCTAGGTGTTCAACAAGATTAGGTACAAAGTAGCATAGAAAGTTCATTTTACCATTGAAAGATTGTATCTCTTTCTTATTCCGGGGCAGATCGATTTGCTGAATTTCTTGCACACATGTTGGGTCATTACGAATGCCATCTTTTGAGATAATTTGCCCGAGTAGTTTGCCTTCCTCCATGGCGAACAAGCTCTTCTTCGGATTCAGCGACAAGCCATATTTTCTGCACTTTTGGAAGACAGTTTTTAGATGGTAGATGTGCTCTTCATCAGATTTGGAAAACACTGTCAAATCATCCAAGTAGACAACCAAAAAGATATCTTTCTCATTCACAAAAGCCATGTCGATTGCATGAGATGCTCCCACCACTCACTAAAGTATATGGTCCATTTTGGGTAGTGGATCGTTGTCTTTCAATGAAACTTTTTTGAGATTTCTAAAATCAATGCATAAGTGAATCTCACCTATCTTCTTTCGTATGGGCACCAAGTTAGAGATCCAATCCAAAAATCTGATGGGAACATTGATCCCTGATTTTTACAACCTGTTTATCTCCTTTTCAATAGATGGCAGCAACTTGGGATTCAGCCTTCTCAACTTCTGTCTGAATGGTTTTTGATTAGGCTTGATGGGTATAGTGTGCTGAATTATATTGGTATCATATGTCTTTAAGTCATAATAGTCCCAAGCAAACACATCTGCAAATGAAGACATCAAATTGATATATTTGTCCCTGATCTTTGGTGGTAATGCCTTAGACAATTTTACCAATTTAGGATCAGCAGCTGTTCCGATATTGACCTCTTCCACACCCTTTTCTGTTGGCTGCAATGTTGGCTTGTGGGCTACATCATCTTGATCAAAGAGTTCCTCTAAAGGTATCAAGCCTTCAGGAATAACGTTATTCTGCAGTTGCAACACGTCTATCTGATTGATCTGCACCTCATCTGTACCATTCCCTTTACCATCGTCATTTTATACATCAATTGAGGTCTCTTTGAACTTGCCTTTGTTTTGTAAAAATCATCAATCTCCTCATCATCTTGGAAAACTTGCCAACATCTCTGATTGTCTGGAACAGTTGGACGATGCTTGACATGGATTTCAAATTTATTGTTGGAGTTCATTGGGATCTTCAAACTACTTCCTGCCTTAGCAAGGGAATCAACAATACTATTTTGTATATGAGGCACACATGTCAAGCTGTATTCTGAAAATAATTTTAGGATGTGTAGAACTGCATTATGGTAAGCCCACATCCTAGGATGCTTTGCTTGATATTTGCCTCTGACCCGCTTAATCACCAATTCGGAGTCACCATATACTGAAATCCTCTTAGCATTCAGCTTTCTTAGAATCTCTAGACCAACAATCAGAGCTTCATACTCAGCTTCATTGCTTGAACACTCAAAAGCCAACTTGTAAGAGCATACCTGCACGTTACTAGGCACTTTGTTCGGGGCAGAGAAAGGATAGCGTACCCAAATTCCAATTCCAGTGCCATCATTTACGACTGCTCCATCGAAATCCATGGTCCAAAAACCCTTCTTCCTCCTCTTGCAAGTGCTGGAAATCTGTTTGTTGTCCCTTGTCTGCTTGCTGTCCATTACTTTCAGCTGATTGCTCAACAATGTTTCGTTGTTCTTGTTCTTCTTTCTTTAAAAGTCCTCTGAAATTTTCTGTTATTTCTGGAATATCATCTGCTTCTACTAACTGACTATCGATATCATTGAAACTATCTGAATACAAAACAAAAGACTCTAAATCTGTATGTACATAATTAATTGGATGATTTATTGGTTTCTCCTTGCTTGTGATCATGTATTTCATTTTTTGTTCTCGATACAATTTCCTCATTTGTCCGAACACTGGAATCGTTGCATAGGAGAAATCTAGCTGTAGTGTCCCTTTCAATTTAGCTACCCAAGGCTTGGAAAGAAGCATGCCAAGCATAGGAGGAATATTTGCTACAACAACATCCATCAAAACATTCTTCATTGGGATCTGATCCAGATTCACAACCAAGTCTTTGATGAGTCCTATACATCTTACTCTGCTAGAATCAAACGAATAGAGATCATGATATTGCCGGGTGATGTCCAGACCAAGCTTATCCATGATAGCCTTGTCCATGAGATTGTGAGAAGCTCCAGAATCGAACATGGCATTCTGTAACACAAAGTCATGTAATCTTAAACTGATATAAAAAGGTGGCACATCACTATCAGGAGACTCACCATTCGATGTTGGCCCAAAAATCATTTCAGGTTGATCATCTTCGACATTCACCATGTCAGACATTGGGTCCAAATTCAACATTTTAGATACCTGCCCTCTATAACTGTTGTTGCTCATTATTTCAATCAAGGGAATGGATACCTTTAATTTATAAATCTCATTCTCTAAATTAAAAGCGGGAATCTTTTCTACCTCTTTGACTGGGATTTCTTTCCTATCCTTTTCTTTCGATGCAACTTGTTGATGTGATTCTTTTGTTGATGGTGATTTGCTGCTCTCCGAATCAACTGCCTCCTTTCCTTTCCTTTGTGCAACCGATGAATCATTCTTTGATGCCTCAACCTCCTTCCTTTTCTGGATTGGTTTGACTGGCACATCTATGTTTCTAAGTGAATATCGCTGCTGTTGGGCAGACAAAGCATTCATATAGCCTCTTTGGTACTCATCTGATTCTTCCTCCAAGACGGTGTCGTTTGCTAGAATGAAATCTACGTCTTTGTGTACAGCTGAACTTTCTGCATACTCCTCATCCTCAGTGAGATAAATAAGCAAATCGTCAGGAGTAAAGAGGTGTTTTTATTCACCTATTATATTCCCGTCCTCATCTGACTCCGGTCCATGCACAAAATTTTGTTGCAAAGGTGTCTGAACTAGTTGTTGTGCAGTTTGCTCTTGGGCTCGATGCTCTCTCTGTCTTATTCTATATTGTGGTTGTTGCTGACCATGAAAGTTAGGATTTCTAACTTGTGGCTTAGGTTTGTCAAGTTTCACCCTTTCAAGCATCTGCTTGACCTTCTGAAGTAGCTGATCTACAGAGGAATATTCTTCCTTTATAGTGACCTTGTTTTCTGCTTTTGCTCTAGCCCTCTTGGTCAGCAGATTTGCTTCAACGCTGACTGCTATCTTCTGCATGTCTTCCATTGTGGCTGGTTCTCTCTCTCTTAATTGATAAGCCATGTCAGCATCAAAACCATCTAGGAACTTCACCATGGCTAGTCCCACAGGCAGCCTTAGATGATCTGGAATTTCATTATAAACTGAATTGAATCTAATGCAATAGTCTTGGACCGACTCACTAGCATTTCTTTTGATTTTCTCATATTCAACCAAAGTTTGAAGAGGATTCCTTTTCACTTCCCAACGGTTTAAAAATTTCCTTTGTAGGTCAGACAAGGTAGCGATACATGCAGCCGACAAACCTTTGAACCATTTCCACACTTCACCTACAAATGTCTGTACAAAGAGTCTCAGTGCCACATTCTCCACATCGATCTCATGAAGTTCATAGAAATCTACCATTTTGTCCACATGTTGCTGAGCAGTAATACTGTTAGGAGTACCATAAAAAAATGGGATTTTGCTTTAATGATCTGCAGGCATATCATCTAAAACTTGAGGCAAAACAAGGGGTGCAAAATGGGCAGCCATCACTCTTGGCAGATTTGGCCTCGAAGGTGTTGGAGGAGTGTGCATAGTTTGTAAATGAATATCAATTGGAGTTTGAAGCTGTGCTACGATGTAATTATCAATTGAATTATTAGTCTACAAGGAACTGTGGATTGTGGATAGTAGAGTTAACCGCCCTTTCGGATTTGGTTTCAAAGAATGATAGTTCAAACTGCTCATCAAACTCTAGCTCTCCAAGATACTCAAAAATGTCTGGGCATGAATGGGATTTGAACACGGGAGATATAGAGCTTTCTTGATGACGAATTCTTGAAATCAAATTGGGATTTTCGTAGATGTGTGGAGGATCTGGATCTGGATTAGCTCTGGTATATCTTCTAGAAGCCAATGTGCTATTGAGAAAAATCAAAGGACACAACCAACTTACTCAGTATATCCAATCCTAAACTTATTATTCGGGAGCTTAGAATTATCGAGAAGTAAGGGGATTGATTTCGTGTCCCAAGTGGAGTCACCATTATGTTAGCACCTAAATCCACCTTAGGCTGAAGGAAGGAAAAATTCAGGGTAACCACAAACCACGCTCAGTCTGGTAGCTAGCCCTACCAGAACAGGAGAGGGCTCTCTCTGAGTCACACTCAGTGAATACTTAAAACGATATGGTCTGAGATGAATTACTGTGAAACATTGATCTTAGGCTAGTAAGTGAATATGGATACAAGAAGCGATTTTTATGAATGACTGTGTTTCTGAGATGGTATAGGATGAACAAACAGTAATGAGTAGAGAATTTAATACAAAGGCACAGATTACTTCGTGAGGCAAGACAGTCGGAAATTCTAGCAATTTAGTTTGAAATAATGCGGAATGGAGAGAATATTTAGGATGGTGAAAAGGGCATAAGTACATGAATCCTTTTCAACAGAAGAGGAACACTGAACATGAAATTTTCCCACAGGCAGAGCAATAAAAATGAATTCTACCTTATCTAACTTAGAAAATCTCACTGGAAATGAATATGAAATGAACTGTGAAACATAAAGAAATACATATGAAACATAAGAGACAAATTTTCTACACTCACAACCACATGAATCTCATGAAACAGAGCCGCTACCTTTCATTAATCCTTTGTCAAAATATACAATGAAGAAACAGAGTTTCTTTCCCACAGTCTCCCAGAAATTACAAGCCAACCAACCCTTTGCAAATGGTTTGCATACAATAAATAGACTATGCCATGAGTAAGTAGAACAACCAAGAGTTGGGGAGTTTCTCAAATGATTGCAAAATGGAGATGGAAAGCCAACCATTAGCTACAGGTGCAACGTTACAACAATGACAAATGGCTTGGGTGACCGTTTGCCTTCCTTTGCCACTTGGATAGAAGCCATCATCTAGTGAAAATACTTTAAATTTTGCCTTATGTGCTGAAAAAGTGAAGTGTAGATGATCGGGCCCACTTTGGAGAAAGTCGCGAATCGAAATTTCGCAAAATGGAGGTAAATTTGGCCTTTTTCTCTATATGCGCCGCGCCCAATTCTACACATGCCATGCCACTTTGGAGGATATTTTGAGGTACCTGTAGGAGTCCAAAATGTGCCCAAGTGTGTTTTTTCGAAAACCTAGCCTGTCTACTTTCCAACCCAAGTGGAATTTCTGAATTTGGTGCTCATTTGCCCCTCCAAAACTTCATTCTCCCAAGACTGCTTCCTGTGTGTCAAAATAGGGGCAGAGAGGTCATTTTTTGAGTGTTTTTGACCTCCTGGAGACTCATCATGCCCAAATTTCTTGTTCAAGCACTAGTAGTCATGATTTTGCATGATGAATGCAAAAGTGCTAGCCATTTGCAATTTGGAGCTCCTAATCCTCAGGGAGAAAAAACCTGTGTTGTGACCAAAAAATTTCCATGTGACTAAAATTGCCCCAAATTTCTTGAAATTTGGGTTGGAGGTTCTCTAAGAGGCACTCTGCTGGGCCACAGAGGCTTCAGCTGAGATTCGAAGCCGATCTTGCTCTTTTTGCCTCTTTTGTCTCTTGGTTGCTCTGCTCAATTTTGCCTTCAAGCTCCTTATCCAAGCCTTTGCACTCATGTCCCGTGCCCTGTAATCCTCCTCAGTATAGTTTTGTCTCTGTCGGTCTTCTCCAGCAGTCTCTCAAGGTGGATGTTGATACGCTCGAGCCAGGACTCACGGTCATTGTTGATCTCTTGCTCCAAGGGAGTGAGCTCGATCCTCCTTTGTTGGGCAGCTTGTCGATTCTCATGGATGTTTTACAGCTCCATGATCTCATGGTGGTCCTCAAGCTGCTTGTTCCTCTACTCCAAATACCTAATGATGTATTTGGCCCTCCCCAAATTGAGTGACAAGTCTTGGATCTCCGTGTTCTGCTCCTGAATGGTCATCCTAAGTTGGGCACTCTCCACATCTGCATCATCATCCTGAATGAGGATGAAGTCAGCCTCCTGTTCACCTGATGGCCCCTCATCTGCATGGGCTTCTTACCCTTGTCCTGTACCTGTGTAGTCGATGTCGGAAGTGAGGCCCCTTCCACCCCGGGTGGAGATAACACTCACTTTGCTGATGCAAACAAGTGCCTACTGCCTCTCTGATATGTCACAAATACTGGCATAGTCGTGGTCTAATGGTGTTCATACTGATGAAGAGGGCCACCTATCTCATGCTCTGCCTCTGATAGTACCTATGACGTGCTGAAGAGGTCACAGGAGATGAAGTCCTCCCAAGTAATGCCCTGCAATCCCAACTGATGATCCACCAAAATCCAGATAAGAGCAAAGTGATACATGCTGTTAAGCTGCTGTTGAGGGGTCCTATGCTGCATGAAGGTGTTCGTCCTCTCTATGTTCCTGCATATGAAAAATGGGAGGTTCATCATCCGCACCCTGGTAAAGTGCATGAGCAACCTGATGTGGTAGGCATATAGACGAGAGAACCTCCCCTCACAGCTGAAGTACTTCATGATCAATTTCATGAGCGGAACATACTCATCTTTCAAATATTTGAATGGGAAGACTCTTGTGAGCTGCCTCAATAATCTGGCCTTAATGTAAGGCTCATAGTGTTTCCTATCCACCTTCTTTTTCTTATGCCACTGTTCTCCAACATTTGGTATGCCTGTTTCCACTGAGATAGTTTCGGGAGTCAATGTGAAGGTGACCCCGGCCAAGATAGACTGACCTCCATGTAGGTGAAGCACAAATAGACAGGCCAACTCATGATGAACTCTAACATTAGCCACCCTTTGACAAAATTCAAAACATGATAGCTGCTGGAAGCATGACATGGCAAGAGGGCATGCTTGCAATTCAGTGAGGGTAGTTGGCTCATCCCTAACATGTTTGCCACTCTTGTGATGTCTCCTGGGAGCTTGTTCTTTCGAGAATGAGTCACTTTGTGTCTCCATCTCATACTCTGATGAATTCTCTGATGCCATGACTACTGTGTGTACTGTACTTAGGCTTCCCTTTGATGATTGTGTGAAACTGGGTGCTTTTGTGATATCTGCCACCAAGGGGAACAATGATACAAAAGGGAGTATTAGGAGGGGAGTAATGTGATAGGAAGAGGGGTTATGGGGAGAAGTTTTGTTTAGGGATATGTAGGGGGCTTAGGGGATCTGATAAGGTAGGGTTTGGGGTCTTGATAAGGTAGGGTTTTGGGGTGTTATGTTGACCAAAGAGTGGAGGGATAGGGGATAGTGTTTGGTAGTGCTTTTAGGGTAGGGAAAATAGGAAAAATGAGAAAGGGAGGATAGGGAAAAATGGTAGGAAAACAGAGCCTTGGCATCAACACCACAATTATGCAACCCCAGCCACCATAGTTTTGATGTCTCTGAGTGGTTGGTTTTATGAGTTTTATGCCAATTAAACATAGCCAGGAACCACCATATCATTCATAAAATTTGATAAGAAAGCTGTGATATAGAGCCTACATGTCAATTTGATGGGTTTCACAAGCAATTTGAAGTGATTTTGCACGATGTCGGCCCTTTGTGGGTGTGCGCCGCACGCCAAACCCAGTGCACCACGCCCTGGGTGTGCGCCGTGCTCGTTGAAAAAATGCACTAAGGGGTGGCTTTGTGTGTGCCGCGCCCTCTGTGGCACCGCGCCCCTTTGTGTATGCGTCGCGCTCCTGGAAACTGCCTCCAACTCACTCCAAAGACACACTTTGCCTCTCAAACACTTTGCAATGTTTCCCTATGCACTTGATTTGCACAATGCCTCTGATTTTGGTAGAAACTTGTATATAAAGGCTTTGAAGTCATGGGTTAAATTTTTTCTTCTCCAAAAACCCATTTTTCTAATGTTATGTTTTGACACTTTTTCACTGACTTAAAGCAACACTGGTTTTCACTTTCCCTTTGACATTTTAGCTCAAATGATGAAATTTTCAGCACTCTTTGTAGGGATTGCATGACAGGGTATTTGGCCACGGAAACCATGACTGCACCTGAAGAAATCAACTGATGATTTTTTTTTTTTTTTGAAAATTTTATCACAAATGACACTGTTTGAGTTTTCTTCAAAACAAAGTTTTGAAGAACAGTCGAAGTCTATCAACATGACAATGAAACTCTCTGAATCATAACTTTGTAAGGGCCTCACTCTGGCCTGCATGGCTTTATTGGACATGTTTGAAGACCAAATTGATTGATCCCTAGACCTAATTATCAAAAATGACTTTTTTCCATTAAAGGACCAGACCTTGAATTTCATGGACTTTAGTGATCATTGACAAAAGACCTGAGCCAGCAGGAGCCAGACATGAGGGGAAATGACTAGCATGACCTTTTCTGTCAGATTATGGCATGACCCTAGTGGAATGCAACTGGGTGAATGGAGCAGGATAGTTAAAAATGAAATGCATAAAGAGTTTTGATCTCTGACGGAGGATTGACCAGATCGACTATAACAGTCTCATTCTTTGGGTCATTCTTGGGGTATGGTTTCCAATTGACCACAGGTTTCCCCTTTATTGGGGTTGCATCCCACAAACACTTTATCATTTATCCTTATTGATAATGAGTAAATATTACAAAATTATAGGAAAGAAAGAAAGAAAGTAATACTGCAAAAAATAAATAAATTTAAGTAACTAATTAGTTAAGTAAAAAAGCTAAAACATACACGATTGGAACAAGAATTAAACCTGAAGATGAACCACACTCGTTGGTTCAAAACGCATCGACCAAATCTTCAATGTGATTTCTTCCAAAAAAATTATTTATACATTAAGAATTAACCCATTTAATTTTATAAAACTTTAATTAATATAATAAGTTCCAAATTTATATTTAAAATATTGTGGCATGGCTTTAGTCCCTATGGAGAAGTTAAAATAAACATAATTAATAGCTAAATCTAATATGACTAAGAACATTTATTTTTCTCGTAATAGCATCATGAGGCTATCATTCCCGTGAGAGCAAATCTATCACCACTCGATCATATAACAACGAGTTCATGCATGTTTTACTTGCAAAGTGTAGTTAACCTTCAGGTATATCAATCCGCAAAGAATGAAATAAATAGAGAAACCTCAATATTATAACTTGCAACATCCATTTTATCCTTTTGTTATGCCAATGTTTTATTCTGCTACGCAAATAATTGTTTTGCACCAAATATCATATAAATCATAGGTATAGAAACCATAAAAGCATAGTGAGCTGAAATTTTAGTATAATTAGATACATTTTTATTTTATTCCCTTCATTTGAATATGAGTCAAAGCTTCTTACAGTCCAAGGGATGATGTATATACACATCTAGGGAAGTGCTATAACAACTATCAAACGATTGTCTAGTGGCAAAAACATAATGTACAAAGGAAAGTATATAATGGTGGTGGGGTAGGTGGTGACCAAGTCTAATAAAATAACTAGAAATGAGAGAGAATGCATCTTTTCCATAGTGTACAACGATTTTCACATTCTTCAAAAGACCTTATTTTGAAAATTGACCAATCCATCTCTAGAAAGCCCCACGTAGAGGTGCGAAGATCCTTTTCCAAGAAAGTATTAACAGTTTGAGTTGAATGCTTGTCATAGATGTTAGAAATGATTTCTATAAAGAACTTGGAGAATGGTGACAAAATAAATAAAATCATACACTTTTGCTGCATTATATAGTGCATTTGTGAGGAGTGAGCACCCTTATAATTTTATGGCTTTAAAAAATAACTAAGTTGTTGTGGTCATAAAGCTAAAATAAGTGGTGCAATTCAACAAAAGTTAATCTCTGTACACACAAATGATAAGGGGCCCACACTCTAGAAGCATTTAGTCAGAGCCATTGTTTGGTACGTACACAGCAATCTTTGTCAAACCTTTAACTTTCAACACGAGTTTAATGTCTTCTTAGCTTTATACTGATTCCCCTCTCAGTTAGATCTTCCACAACATTCACATGAACACATCTACGCATGTCCTTGTGGGACCTTTAAATAGATAAATGAACAAAAAAACGATGAGCTTTTAAAGCTTTGCTTACAATTTCATAGGACACCTTTGTTTAAACGTGTAGATAATCCTCCACTCATATTCTAATGGTGACCTCACATGTATTTAAAGCAATTGAAAGTTCAATGTAAAGCATTATTCATGAGAGGGAAAGGATTATCTCAAATGATATTTGTTGTGATGATGAAGCACACTAGATGGTTTGAAACACATCGACAAAAAGTTTCTCATGTAATTTTCACCAAAAGATAGCTCAGTAATTCTAATATGGATCACATAAGCCTAAATTTAGAGATATTTTTCTTGTTTTGAGCATTATTTTTCTTTTAGATTGTGGTTTAATTTAAATTTGGATCAACATGTATTAATATTTTAAGTATATTTTCTATGCTATCTACATGATACCAAATATGTGTGTAATTGTTATTCAAAATATCGATAACAAACAACTTTTGAAATGATGAAGTTTAAATTTTGAGCTCAAAAATTTTTGAGTTTAGTTTGGTTTTATGTGTATATTACATCATTGGTTCTCCCTCTCAATATTTTCTCCATTCAATAGGCAGATACATTGAAACACATTCCATTAAATGTTATGATGAACAACTTCACATTCAAAACAATTAAGTTCTCGAATTCCTAAGCTATTTTTAGTTTGACTAGAATCATGCTTGGCATTATTGTTTTTGACCTTAACTTTTTTTCAAGCTCCTCACCCCCTCCTACTTGTTCAAGCTCTTGCAATATGACCACTCGATAGTTAAAAATATATTGTTGGACCATTGAACCCAAAAAACATTATTCACAAAAGACATGACATGAGTCACTTTGGGTACAAGAAGGTAATGAGTGGAAAGATTACTAAAACTAGAAATAGTTTTAGAAACAATTATTAAGCAACTGAGAAATCAATAAATTATTGAGTACCTCATCAAATGGAAGAACCTCCCAGTGGAAGAAGTAGCATGGAAAGATGAGTTGTTCATGTAGAAACACTCATAGATAGTCAAGTGTTGACGATGATTCAAATTTAAACAGGAACACAAAAAATTATAGATATAGCCATAAAGACGGAGATATAATAGAAATAACACTTCATTTCATTAATATCAGATATTAAAGTATGCTTACAAATATAATGGAAAGAATACTAGCTCGGGCAATGATAGCTTATCTTTGAGAAGGGATGTGGCCACTACTTATGTCTAAACTGAGTTACAATGAGGCTCAAGGGCCTTTTTATAATCGAACAATAAAAGAAAAACCTAAACAACCAAAAGCCTAACCGAAGGAGATGTAACACCAAAAGAGTTTATGGGCCCCGTTGGGGTTAATTGGGCAACCAACTTCCCGGGGTCGTAACTTGGTCATATTATCTCTGTTTTACGCGTATGATACCTCGTTGGGAATATCTCTCCGAGGAATATATCTATCAACGTGATTGCCTTAGAAATTCCCTCAGCATTTTTTCCCAAAAAACGTCGTTTAGGACCTCAAAATGGCTCTGGAAGTTCACGACCTGAAAAGCTTCCAAGAATAGTAACTATGATACAATTAATGAAATTGAAATATTAATAGAAACAATGGTGAGGTTCTAAGTGGAATAGGAGGGTGGCCACCAAGATCCACCTAGATCAGTCCTCCCCTCTTAGGAAGTAGTGGTCCCCATTACGTTGAGCTCCTCCATGAGATGAGGAAACTTATGTTGAACTTGATCCCTCGTGAGCCATTTGTCTTGCTGCAAGAGTTGGAAAGCTTTGACAAATCGATACAGTTGGATCTTATACTAGCAAGTATTCTTGATCTACGTGCCCATGATCTAATCAATTACAACTTGTTCCATGTAATCTAGACTTAACCCTATTGGTGTGAGTTGTTCTGCAATGTCAGATGTGTCCAACAACGGTGGAAAGTATGACCGAGGGAGATCTACATTGAACATTGGGTGCAGGCCAAGGAAAGGTGGAATGTGAGCTCAAATGCATTGTTTCCCAAATCCTTGGTAATGGTGTAAGGACCATATTAGAGTGATCTGAGTTTCCGATCGGCTCTAGCATGTCATTCCTTCTGCAAATGCAACGAGACTTTGTCGCCCAACTAAAACTTGTGTGGCACCTAATCTTGATCACGTCGCTGCTTGTACTTGGCATTTTCCACAATGGAGCGGCAATATATTGGTTCGTTGGGTAGAGGTTCTCTAGGAGTCAGATTGAACAAATGATTGACCTGACAGTGCAACGGTACCCCTTTGGATGAGGAGAAGATGTCCCTATATTCTTTCAAGACCATATCCACCTACTTTTGTTGCGTGGGGGAACCCTTCTTAGGGGCCATGGATGTTGCTACAATCTTCCCCTTACTTTAAGAGCAAACCAGAAAGAAAATAAACTTCCTAGTCTAGGAGATGATCTTATTGCATTTCTTAGTAGATATCAAAGAGGTAGCAGTAGGTGGGGCTACCTCTGGTATTCGGTATAATGTATTTCCCAAAGAAATGATAACATAGCGAGGTCTAGACTCATATACAACATGTCACTTCCATAATTATGGTTTTCCTAATAATACAACACAAATGTCAAGAGGAGAAACATCACACAATACCTCATCTGTGAAGGGCTTGATGTTGTATGGAAGGCGGCACAGTTGGTTGACTCGCAGATCTCGTCCTTGGTGAAGCCACCTAATACTGTATGGTTGCGGGTGTGGTGTAGTCGGTAGACACAACCGCTTCACGACCTCTACTGAAATGAGGTTATTTTGGCTCCCACTATCGACAAATAATTGTAACGAGGAACCCTTCATCCACATATGTGAGTGGAAGAGACACTCCCCCTCCTCTAGATCTTCGAGCTCATTCTTTTGGATTTTGGCAATGGAAACAGTGGTGCTAGGCTTCACATCAATAATATCCTTCTCTTTGTCATTCCTCTTCTCAGGTTCTGACTTAGGGTCTGAACATGCATCTAATTCTGAAGGCTTCAACTCGACCACCGCAGACTTCTTGGCCCGACACTCACTTGTGTTGTGAGCAGGGCTCTTATGGAACTCACACGACTTTCCTATGTCCTTCTTTGACTTCATGGTTGTGTACTTCTCTTACGACTTCAATGGGTTGCATTGGGTCACCTCGCCTTGGCTTTTTCATTGGTTCTGTAGTTTGGGGGCACCTTTCCCTTGCTTTAGATTCGCAGATCCAAAGTCTCACTTATTTTGTTTAAACTTCTGCTTGATGCGCCATGATGAATGAGGAAATGTCTAAGAACTCCATGTCATCATGGATGTACCTGTGTAGGCAGTCGCGGTACTTGATTACCAAATATTTCTCAGAATCCTTGATACCCAACATCGTGCAAAGGGTATGAAAAACGTTGGTAAAATTCGGCATGTCTTGGTCCCTTCCCTGTCACAGCATGGTCCACTTTATGTATTTATCCTCATAGCTCCCGAATGGGTAGTACTGCTCCTTGATAGCGTCTCGGAATGAATTCCAAGTGGGTGTAGCTGAAAACAATGAGGGTTCTCTTTGATTCTTTTGCTCATAGTAGGTTTCCGACTAGTCCTTGACTTGGGGGGCAACTTTAAGAAGTGCAAAAGTGATCCTTTCCTGACTAGAAGAGTCATGAACAGAAAGATATCCTTTTAGAAAGTTCAACCATTTATCTACAACATCTACATCTATTTAGCCCTCAATTATGGGAATTTCAAAGTTAACTTGTATCTTAAAGGGTGTGGTGCTTTGAGAGTAGATGCATCGTCCCTGGGTAGCCGTTGAAGGATCTAGGGAAACTTGTCCATCATCGCGTTCCTTTGTCGCTTGAAGGCTTCCTCGACCAAGATTTTCATAAGATCTCTTTCCCCCTCATCTCTCTTTTCATCCACCATGGGAGGTCGTTGGGATTTGTGAGGTTGGTCTTGCAAAGGTTCGACCAATTCAAGCCTTAACTCCTTATCTCCCGACCTCATTGGGGGCATGCAAAGAAAAACAGAGAAAGAGCAAATCGCTCTGATACCAATAATCTGAATTTAAATAGGAGAACAACAAATTATAGATATAACCATAAATACAAAGATGTAGTAGAAATAACAGTTCATTTCATTAATCTCAAATACTAAAGTATGCTTACAAACAAAATGGAAAGAAGACTAGCTTGGGCGATGATAACTTATATCTGAAAAGAGATGTGGAAGCTACATGCCGCTGAACTGAGTTACAATGAAGCCCAAGGGCCTTTTTATTATTGAACAATAAGAGGAAATCCTAAACAACCAAAACCCTAACCCAAGGAGATGTAACACCAAGAGTTTATGGGCCCCTTTGGGTTTAGTTGGCAATAAACTTCCTGGGGTCGTAACTTGGTCATATTATCTCTGTTTGACACGTATGATACCTAGTTGGGAAGAGCTCTCTAAGGACTACAACTACCAATGTGATTGCAATAGCAATCACTAATTCAATATTGCAAAACAAAAGTCGTTTAGGGCCTCAAAATAGCTCCAGAAGTTGAGGACCTGAATAACTACCAAAAATAGTAAATTGTGCTACAGCAAAGGAAAGTAAAAAAATGAAGGAAACAGTGGTGAGAGTCCATCTAGAATAGGCGGGTGACCACCAATATCCACATGGATCAGACGACAACAATTCTTTGAGGGAGAGGGTTATGTTAAGCCCCATGTTAACCAAAAATCCCCTTATTAAGCCCTAGATATTAAGTGATTATATTTCTATTCTTATACTGTTATGTGTGCTAAAGTCTCACATGGTCCCATTTATTTTAATTTTACCATTTGTTTCCTATATATGCATTAAGGAGACATAGTGTTAAGATCATCAAATATTTGCTTGTACATTGTATTCATTGTAAAAGGAGGTTTCCCCCTTGAAGAGGATTGTAATAATTGGTTTCTTATCATTTTGAAGGCACGAGTACAATAACATGTCCTCTATGACTATTTTGTGAATTTTTAGTTGGTTGGAATGCAATCTAAGGTATGATGGCACTTCTAACTAGGTTTTTCTTTAATTGATTGTAACCTATAAAAATAGGTTAAAGTGCTCAAGGTTATCATGCACCTTCATCCAATCTCTAGCACATGCTAGTATCATTCTAGATTATTGTCGATGGAAGGGTCACTCCAACACCCATACTACTATATGTTGCCTCCATGAGCACCCAAGATCTCCAAGCCACTTCATTCCCAAGGGATGATCACCAAGCTATTTTCAAGCAATCAAATCAGCCCCCTAACATACTACTTCATTCTAAAACATAATGAATAGCATTAAACAATTTTTTGGAACTAACTTTTTGAGCTTTGATACCACTTGTCATGGACCTTAAAGTTTTTTACAAATTTTTCCTTTTGTTATCTCCAATTATACAACACTTCCTTGCCTCCACAATAGTCAAGTATCTTGAATCACTTGTGGCTACAACAACCAAACTATGCTCTCCACTTAAAGTCTACCCATAACTTCACTTTAAGTTATAACAGTTATGGCTAACACAACCTAGTTCATCCAAAAATAGCCATGCAACGATTCACCATAAGGTCAAAATATCCCAAGGATACTTATCCAATATTATACCATAGCCACCACAAAGCAACACAAGGAACATGAGACCCATCCAAGTAAAAACAACCACAATATACAAGTATAGGAAGCACCAAAAGTGAATGCCTTAACTATATTAGGCTACAATTATACTAGGCATATGTGCATACATGCACTATCATAAAACCCTTATAGAGCAAAAGGCCTACCTATTATAGGTCATGTTTTCTTCTTCATCTCACTTGTCCAATGCAATTTCTTATACTATCCCCAGCCCAAATCTTAGCACCACCTCAGAGATTCTTACATTCCTTGAATGACTTCTAATTCTTTCTTAAATGTCTTTACACATTGAGACATCTTCCCTTTTATATGACACATGTTATACACTTGCAAATCTCTTCATTATAAGTTGTGGACACATGTGTCATTCCTCATCTTACTTCAATTCAATGACTTAGTTTCCAATTGTATACCAAGTCATTCAACTCAACCTGGGTCTACCTAAATCATCCCAAATTTACATAGTCCATCTATTTAAGTATAGCTACCCATAGTTATTATTCCTAAACTCGTGTGAAGCCAACTTCAAATTAATGTTCGCTTTAATTCGCCAGATCTAGCCCATATTCAAAACACCTCACTACTCATATAAAAAGAACATAAGAACACTTTCATCTCTTCATAAGTTATTAACTCCGAAACCTTCTCCACCTAGGTAATATACTTACTACCATCTAAATTTCCATACAATAAGCAACATTCCATTAAATGTTTAAATAAAAAAAATTATCCGACTCTCTATATATATAAATATTATATACGTATCGTAATATTAAAGATATTAAATAGTAAAGCATTTTATTCTCTTTTGTGATTTTCGTATCGTAATATTAAAGATATTAAGTAGTAAAGCACAATAGGAACTGCCTCTCATATTCTCTTTTGTCATTTTCTAATTCATTTAAGATATTAAATAGTAAAGCAGTTTATTCTCTTTTGTCATTTTCTAATTCTTGACGGGACTTAAGTACACCCTACCACATGTACGCGGACAATAACTATAGGATATCTGGTCAAACACCATTTTTAAGCATTTCTGAGCATTTTTTAGAAGGTGTAGGCGAGTTCCATCCATGGAGAAACATGATATCAAGGAATGTTGCTCTCAAGTTGAGTTGACTGTAAACGTTTTGGGGTCTGTCATGGTGTCGCTGTTGGTGTACATGCACTTAGACTAGCTGTGTTGGCGTACATGCACCTAGATTAGCTCCAGTTAACTTATTGCTTTCATGTGGCACATATACACATTAACATAAGAACAACACACTTAGCTTTAGTTAGCTTTAGTTATTGCATGTACAACTAAGGTTAACTTAGTTGCTTTTATGTATTTATTTTAAAACTAATATTGTAGAATTGATTTTTCATTCTTTTCTCAATTCTTGCTCGCTTTCTTCCTTCTCTTGCAAGCTTGTTTATTGTTTTGCAGATCTAGATCAGTGTATCTCAAAAATCTTACATGGTATCAGAGCATTGGGATTTGTAATTAGTGCACAAGAAATTTTATTTGCAGGTTCAGAAGATTGAAGAAACAACAAAGAATGGAGTCTAAATTGGAGTTTCCACAATCGACAATTCTCATTCCATATAATTATTTCGAATGGAAGTCAAATATTCAACTTCATCTCAGAAGTAGAGGCTTATTTCAAATAACCATGGAAACGGAAGTTGAACCAACATCGACAATGGAGAAAACAAGATATTTCAATCGCATGGACGAGGCCTTCGGCATCCTATGTTTATCTATTTCTCCAGAACTGCTATTTCATGTTGAATCATGTTCAATTCCAAATGAAGTATGGAAAATTTTGGAAGGATTGTTTGGAAAACAGGATGAAATGCAAGGTCACATTCTCGAAAATGAGTTAAACTCATTAGATCCGAGAAACTTTGAGAACATTCAAGAATTTTTCACAAGGTATAAAGCCTTGTTGGTTCAGCTGAAAGGATGTTGGATCGACAAATCCAAGCAAGAAAATCAGTTGATTCTTTCCATTTTATCATAACTTGGTCCAGAGTATGTAGTATTCGTCTCTACATTCCACACAGTCAGATCTACAACTGGTGCAACTTGGAAGATGCCCTCACTGGATTCTTTTATTCAGTCTTTGATGCATGAGCAAGATAAGCTCATCAAAATGGGCAAACTTAAAAATTCCAAAGCGCATGCACTTACTGTGCATGCAAAAGGAAAGGCAAATTCCAAAGACCATCGAAAAGGAAAGGGGAAGAAGGATCCTGATCCAAGAAAGGGAGGACATCCCAAACCCCCTGATGGATCATCTGGCTCAAAGGAAAGGAAAGGAACGAAAGGGCAATCAATGTGCAATTATTGCCACCGTGGTTTTCATCCTAAATATGCATGCATGAAGAAGACTATAGATCTCATGGCACAGACACTCCAGCAACACAATCTTGGAGACCACATTCTTGAGAATGCTAAGAAGAAGTCTGGAGAAAAAGCACGAGATCCAAGAGGTAACAGACATGCTTTGATTGCTCTTCAGTCTGCACCACAAGAATGGATCATCGATTTAGGAGCTTCACATCATATGGCTTCTTCAATGGAATCCTTTTCTTCTTTACATGCATACTCAGGTCCTCCCATTCTCATGGTGGATAATTCTGCAGTTGCAACAACTGGACAAGGTAGAGTGCAATTCGAAGATGGAAGTTTTGAAAATGTCTTGCATATTCCAAGGCTTTCTGTGAATCTTCTCTCAGTGTATCAGATGACACACAAAGGCAGCGGAAGGAAAGTGGAATTTACCCCAGATTTCGTGAGCATTTATGACATGCAAACCAATTTGAAGATTGCATCTGGCAAGGTAAATGATCAATCTCATCTGTATACATTTTCTGATTTTGTTCCTCAATCAGATTCTATTTTGCTACTTACGCATGCAAATGAAGAAAGTAGGATTTGGCACGAGAGATTTGGGCACTTGAATTTCAGATATATGCAACAGCTTAGTAAGCAAGGGATGGTCAAAGGATTGCCAACGATTGAATTTCAGATGGTGTTTGTAATGGATGTGCTCTTGGAAAGCATCCATAAGAAAAACTCGAGAAGGGGCATGCATGGAGAGCCTCTTCACCTTTGGAACTTGTACACAGTGATCTCATGGGTCCATTTCTGGTGCTTTCAATGAGCAAAGCAAGATATGTGTTGTCATTTATAGATGATTACCCGAGATTCACTTGGGTTTACTTCTTGAAACTCAAGTCTGAAGTTTTTCAACATCTAAAGATTTTCAACGCGCATGCGGAAAATCATTCTGGAAAACACATCAAGATACTCCGCACAGATAATGGGACGGAATATGTCAACAAAGATATCAAGAATCTTTGTGATGAAGCAAGCATACAGTTGCAGCATATAGTTCCTTACACTCCACAACAAAATGGCGTGGCTGAAAGGAAAAAGCGATCTTTGAAAGAGATGGCTAACTGCATGTTCCATGCAAGATCTCTTCCGTCGAAATTGTGGGCCGAAGCTATTAATTGTTCCTCATATAGCTAGAACAGATCTCCTCATAAATCTGTTACTGGAAAACACCTTTTGAGGCTTGGACTGACATGCAACCTGAAGTTAGTCATTTCCACATTTTTGGATCTCGAGTATGGGCCCGCATTCCTCCAGAGAAGAGAAAGGCTTTGGAGCCTCAAAGCAAAGCATGCATGTTTGTTGGATATTCTGATGAAGTCAAAGGGTACAGATTGCTTGATATCCACTCTGAAGAGCTCTTTATTGAAAGGAGAGTAAAGTTTGACGAAGATATTTCGCATGCACCAGTAGATGAACTTGTTACCAAGTTTCCATCACCACTCATTGATGAGTATGCAGATGAAACTTCAGACCAGGATTCTGATGACGATGAGTCTCTTCCTGTGACCCCTGTTAGACCACTAATTGTTGAACATCGAGATCATACTTCTACATGTAGTTTGAAAGATTCTCAGCCACCTTCAACACAAAAATGGCGTAGCATGAGTGATATCCTTGATGATCCTACCTCTATCCCTGTGTTTGAGGAAGATCCACAAGCACTCTTAGCTATGGAGCCATCCATGCCCATGCATGCTTATATGATGCATGGATCTAATCCACAAACTTATGCAGAAGCAAATGGGCATCCTGAATGGGAAGCATCCATGGATGAGGAATATAACTCTCTCATTGAGAAGCAGACTTGGGATTTGGTTCCGCTACCTTCAAATTGCAAACTTGTGAGATGCAAGTGGGTTTACCGGACCAAGAAAGCATCAAATGGCCAAGTTAGTTGATATAAGGCACGATTGGTAGCAAAAGGTTTTCAGCAAGTACATGGTGTTGACTATGATGAGACTTTTGCTCCAGTGGCAAAAATGGATTCCATTCGGCTAGCTCTCTCCATTGCAGCAACAAGAGGATGGGAGGTGCATCATATGGATGTGAAGAATGCCTTTCTTCATGGTGATTTTGAGGAGGAAATCTACATGGAGCAGCCACCGGGATACATGCAGAGTTCATCTCTAGTATGCAAACTAAAGAAGTCTCTCTATGGCCTGAAGCAGGCACCTAGAGCATGGTATGCGAAGATGGATTCTTATTTGTTATCTCAAAATTTTGTACGCTGCAAATCTGATTCCAATGTTTATTCTCTGAAGAAAATTGACTCCTTGTTGATCATAGTACTCTATGTAGATGATCTTTTGATAACGGGTAGTTCAACTTCTATCATTAATAACATCAAAATTTCATTGCATAAGCGGTTTTCTATGACCGACATGGGCTTGCTAAATTTCTTCCTTGGACTAGAGATCCATCAGCGTGATTCTGGCATTACCATTTCTCAACCAAAATATGCCAGAGATCTTTTGGCACGATTTCACACGAGTGACTGCAAGCCAACAACCACACCTTTCTTATCAGGGATAAAGCTTGAGAATGGCAAAGACACACCATTGGTTGATTGCACATTGTATCGCCAGCTTGTGGGAAGTCTTCTTTATCTCACTCACTCCCGTCCTGATCTCTCCTATGTTGTCGGAGCAGTTTCCAGATACATGTAGGAGCCACATGAGTTACACTGAAACACTGCAAAGTGCATCCTTCGATATGTCTAGGGGACAATCACCTATGGGATTCATTATGCAGCCAATTGTTCTTTGAATCTCATCAGGTTCACATATTCAGACTGGGCTGGCGACACCATTGATTGCAAGTCTACTTCCGGTTATGTACTTAGTTTGGGATCCGGCCCAATTTGTTTGTCAAGTAAGAAGCAGGCTACCATTGCTTTATCATCAGTAGAGGCCGAGTATAGAGGAGTAGTCAATGCCACTATTCAAGAAATTTGGCTACAACATTTCCTATCTGAGCTTGGGATTAGTGTCCATCATCCAACTGTCATCTGGTGCAATAATCAAAGTACGCTAATGTTTTGCAGAGATCCAGTGCAGCGGCAGCGTACCAAACACATCGAGATCCACATGCACTTCATTAGAGAACTCATTCATGATGGGATCATCGATCTTCAGTACTGTCCTAGTTTTGAGCAGATTGCTGACATCTTCACCAAGACTTTCACTGAGCAGAAGTTTCGATTCCTACGAGATCGTCTCGGGGTGAGGGACACGACTGCCTAGCAGTTGTCTTTTCTCTACTTTTGCATTATATTTTGACGGGTGGTTTTCTTCCCACTGGGTTTTCCCTCTTTCATACTTTTTTATGCATTGTATATGGGTACCTAAAATGGCCGTGTTGCCGGGACTCATTCATTTTGCATCACACTCACCTAAGTTATGCTTAAGGGGGGGTGTTGGTGTACATGCACTTAGACTAGCTATGTTGGTGTACATGCACCTAGATTAGCTCTAGTTAACTTATTGCTTACGTGTGGCACATGTACACATTAACATAAGATAAAGCACACTTAGATTTAGTTAGCTTTAGTTATTGCATGTACAACTAAGCTTAACTTAGTTGCTTTTATGTATTTATTCTAAAACTAATATTGTAGAATTGATTTTTCATTATTTTCTCAATTCTTGTTCGCTTTCTTCCTTCTCTTGCAAGCTTGTTTATTTTTTTGCAGATCTAGATCAGTGTATCTCAAAAATCTTACAGCCGCCTTCCCGACCTTCTCCCAGAACCACACTCTATCTCTCCAATCTAGATGACCATCTTATCGTTAGGCGCAGATTCGATACATTGCTTGTGTATATCAATGACTGTGATAATATTTATGGTCCCACAGATCCTGTGAAAGTTGTTAGGGTTGCAGTGTCACACGTATTAGCTTACTATTACCCGCTTGCAGGCAGGGTAAAGAGAACCGAAGATGGCCGAATACTGCAGGTGGAGTGCACAGGAGAGGGCGCTCTCTTTGTTGAAGCTTCCATGGATAACACTCTTTCACTGTTGGACGAGTTGGAGGAGCTGAAACCTTCATTTAAGCAACTGCTCTTTCAGTTTCCGCTCACTGCACAAGTCGAGGACGTACCCCCTCTCATTTTTCAAGTGAAATTTTTCCTCTTACTGCGCCATTACTCCTCAATTTTAATGGATTCGCTCAACTCCAACCTGAGCTGATTTTGATTGTTGCGTTTGTGCATTTTTTTTTTAACAAAAATAGGTAACTCGCTTCGATTGCAGGGGTTTTTTTGTGGGTGTGAGTTTCAACCATAGTCTGTGTGACGGACGAGGGGCAACCCAATTTCTCATGGGACTTGCAGAGATGGCGAGAGGAGAGACGAAGCTGTCCGTTCAAGCAGTATGGTAGAGGGAATTTCTGAAGCCCCAGCAGCAGTCCCATCTGGTCCGTTTTCAGCATGATGAGATCCTTGAAAGTGGATTCATGGTCAACCCTAATTGCTCAATGCAGCAGCAGATGGCCAATGTGAAAAATGAAGACCTTATACTGACTTTGTTTTTCTTTAGCTCTGATGTTTTACAGAGTATAAAGCAACCCATCGGAGAAGAGTTGAAGGAGCATTGTACCACGTTCGAAGTGTTAGCAGCATTGGCCTGGTGGCTAAGAACAAGGGCTCTCGGGATTCCTCCTGATCAAGCTGTCAGGCTTATCTTCGGGGTGGACGTGAGGAGGGCGTTCAAGCCCCCTCTTGCAGAGGGATACTACGCCAATGGTCTGTACCTCGCATGTGCACGCATTAATACAGCCCGAGAGATTGTGAACGGATCCATTTCGCAAGCTGTAAAGATGATAAAGAAGGCAAAGTTATGTTTAAATGAGGAGTACCTGAGATCGAGCATAGCATTCCTTGAAATGAAACGCTCATGCCCAGAGATGACAGATATGCATGTGTGTGTTGAAGACGTGTACCTTTATAACTAGAGATGGCTGGGATTTAATGAAGTGGACTTTGGGTGGGGTGAACCCGTGATTGCATGCCCTATCAGTTTGCTCAGGACTTCGGGATTCCCGATTGTATTCATGCATGCCCCGAAAAACAAGGTTGGAGTGAAGATGGTGATGTGCGTTCCATGTGCAACAGCCAAAGCACTTGCAATGGAAATCCATGGTCTGGTGTGAATTTTGGAATATCTTGAAATTCCGAGATATTTTAAGAATCGGTAATCAACATAAGGTTAGTAGTTATGGAATAGTGAGTATCATTTTCAATATTATTTTAGTGAGAAAAGCAAAAGTTTGTGTTATTATTGTATGGTAAAAGAATTTTAATGCTTAATTATTAAAAATGTTAAGTTGTAGTTTAATTCTTTTTTAATGATCTGGTGGTTTTTTTATAAATTTGCTTAAAATTTAATATGAATTTGTTGGATTAGATGTGTGAATTTTGCATTATTCAAGCGTAATAAGAGTATTTTAAAGTCTTGAACTTTATTTATACATTCAAAAATTAATGGTAAACCATAATAAAAAAAATATTGTCCAACCCAAAATTTGGTTTTGCTAGTATTAAGTAAAAAAAGTCCAAAACCTAGAATAACTTTGTAAATATTTTATAGAATAAATATTATAATATATATATATAAATTTAATTTTAAAAATAAGTTTTCCAAGAATTTTAAAATTTAAGCATCATTAATATGTATGAATAAAGAATTTTATCTAAAATTAAATAAATTTCTAGCATAATAATAATAAAAAAAATTTAATTTTTTAAACAAAGTTATGTTATTTTTATTATAATCGAATATAATATATATTATATTATATAATATATAATAAAAAGAAATATAATTAGGAAATATTTCGAGTCAAGAATATTATTAGTAAAATATATGATTAAAATTAGTATTAATTTAAAATCAATAATATTATATATTATATATGTGAGTGCGTTTATTTTTTTTTGTCAAAATAGAGCTGTGTCGTTTGCCAAATTAAGATTTCCAAAAAAATTTTAAATTTAGCTTATTAGTCATTATTAAGTGGATAATATGAATTTACCAAAGTGGAATAATTGTATAGAATATCTTAATAATCGTCAAAGATTATATTATTACCAACTATCTAATAATTATTGATAATTAAAGTAAATTTCTATAAGTTTTATTTGAAAATATACAAACTTATTCATATAATGACAATAATTTAAAATAAAATTATGTGTTAGTTAATTTTTATGATTTTTTTTAATCTTGAAAATATGATATGAACTTTTTTAATGTCTATGGATATTTACTAACCATCTAATCTATATAGTT
>APFE030602923.1:3808-30517 GCA_000404065.3 Pinus taeda | reverse complement strand
TTTCATAATTCAATTTATAATATCACTTAATAAACTAAAATTTAAAATATAAGTATATAAATAATGAGTTTCAATCCTAATATATTATATTAAAATTTCTATGAAGATGCGAGCTTATTTTATCTTAAAATTTATTTTTAAAAATTACAAAATTAGTGCTTATTCGATTAATAAGTGTTAAAAGGAGTAAATATAAATGCACGGATGTAAAGTGACAATAAATTTATAAAATAAACAAGTTGTTAAAAAGAAATATTATTATTAAATAAAGATTTTTATAACAAGCTATTATAGATAGGACTTTATTAACTAATCCATTAGTATTAATTGATAAATAGATAAAATTAAAAAACAATATTATATTTCAAAAAATATATTTAATATATTTTTCATTGATATTATTATTTAATTAATAAATATATTTTATATTCCTTATAACATAAATAATAACTCCACTAAAGAATTTTAATTTATCTATAAATTGTTTTATTAGAAATTCCCATAAGCTTCTATTATACAATTAATGTTATTACTTTGCTAGTTATTTCGAAATTTATTATTTATTTGATTTCATGAATATGAATTAATATTTTCGTTGTTTAACTCTATCGTTCTTAGTTGTTCGCGTACTCAGTCACGATTGCTCATGGATTTGTTTAATAAGAGTCGCAAGCACATCACAATGTTCACGGCTTAACCTGCTATCATATCTTGTAACTGACATAAAGTAGAATTACAACATCGCAAGTCGTTAATCTATTTTTCTCCTGTTAAATGTTATTCTATTAAATAGTATTTTTTTAAGAGTGTATTGATGATTTTCTAAAAGAATTATATATTTTTAATTTTTAGAGTTATTTAAATTAGCAATTGTATCACATGTTGCAAAGGAAAAACTGCAAGGGGATAGCATGTGAAGAAGGGCATAGATAAAGACACATGTGGTATGTTAGGTGATCCCCCTGTACCCTAGTTTGAGTGAAAGGTAAATCTTAATGTTGTTGCAAGATATCTTCCTCAAAACCCATAACCTCTCTTGTTCAATTAATAAGAATTTACAAAAGTCCATTCCACTCTAATTTGTGAGATGGGTTTGTGCTAGTTGCTAGATATCACTGCAATCTTAAAGATGGTATTTGTTCTTTGCATTAATGAGTCTTATGACTTGTCACTTCAGGGCTTGAAGATCCATGCTTCCATGTCCAAAGTCTTTCATAATCTTATTATAGTTGGGTGGTTCTATTCATTTTTCATGAATGAGAATTTCAGTTTTCGGATCTTATTATGATTTTGATTTTGGGTTGGAAAAGCTTAGGGCTTCAATTGTATCTCATTCCCAACTTGGATTGGGAGGTGGACACCACTCACTCCAATTTTTTAACGTCATAGTCCATCCCATTTTTTCATACCATTTATGTCCATGTAACTGTGATTTTGTAGATTAATCCCATGTAGCCTTCACTGCAATTTGGCTAAGTTGAGTCATTCAAGATCCAATCTCTTCATTGTATTGCCAAAAACATATCTGGTAGAAGAACTATCTTACATCATTGCAAATTTAGTCCTTGTAGAGCCAATGACTAATTCAATTCATTATAGCTTTTTGGAACCATGTTTGTAATTGCTTTAATATTAGTCTCATCATTCACATCAGGATCAATGCAATCAACTCTTGTTGATGCCAATATGGCCTTGAGTAACTTGTACACTTTTCTTTCTATTATAAGTACTCAACTAATTCATGAGAGGTTGCTTGGTCAACCGTGCACCATCACAGAATTTTCAAGATATGAAAGGCTTTCTATTAGTTAAGGGATACTTGATGGACAAGTGCATAAGGTGATCCAACTAATGTAGATGCATAAGCATCTTAATGGCTTTCCTTACAACTCGATGGCAGATCAATCTCTTAGCATTATAGATCGGTTTCTTTCCATTTTACTCTTAAAAATTGCGGTATGTTTTATTGAAATAGTAAATTGTTATTTTTAATTTGCTATCACTATGACAATATCAAATGATGTTTAGCAAGCCCCTTGAAAACAAGAGCACTCTCTCAAATATAAAATATTTGTGGTTACGTACACCTACATTTTCAATTTGCAACAAAATCCAAACACAATAACCAATTACACAAAAGAAATCATTCGAACAAAATAAAAGAACTCCGAAACTGATACATAAATAAATATGTTACAACTTTGAAGTTCCATATTTAAAAGATAAATGAGAATATTTGCAAGCCCATTAAAAAAAAGGAATTATCTAGAATATAGAAATATTTGAGTTTTTGTACACCTAAATTCTCAATTCTCAACAAGATCCAAACAAGACAACTAATTATCAAAATAAATCATTGGAACAAAATAAAATAACAGGAAATCCTACTAAATAAATAAATATGCTACATATTTGTAGTCACATACTTAAAAGTATAAATGAGCACATTTGCAAGCCTCTTGAAAATGAGGGAACTCTCTCAAATATAAAACTATTTGTAGTTTTGTACACCTAAATTTCTAATTTTTTATTATCAACAAAAGCGAAACATGATAACTAATTACATAAAAAATCATTGGAATAAAATAAAAGAACTCAGAACCCTGCTAAATAAATAAATATGTTACATCTTTGTAGCTACATATTTAAAAGGATAAACAAGCATTTGAAAATGTTTAGGGCATTTCCCGCACTTCCAAAGACAACAACAATTCAAATTGCCTCTAGGGAAAATTTTATTAACTTTTCGTATGTTTGGGGCCAATGATCTTCACATTTAATCCTGCTTAAAATGAACCAAATTTTGATATACATCATGGCCTAAAATTATGGTTTAAAACCTTACGTATAAGGAGGATACCTTTTATAGAATAATTGCGCAATTTCTGCTAGCTGTTGGGTCGGTTGTCAAGAGGGATTGCACAATTTCTTGGAGGAGCTGGTGACTGCTGCCGAGAATTGCACTATTTTCGGGCTGAGAAACTATTGTGGGATGAATTGTGCAATTTTGAGAGGAAAACATTCAGAAAGAATTGTGCAATTTTGGAGCCCGGTTAGGTGTCCAGCAGGGTTTGTGAAATTTATAGAGGGAAGGTTGGTTCCCCTCTAGAATTGCAAAATTCCTAGAGGTAGCTGCTCAACCAACAACTAAAACTAAGTCCGGAAATCAACATATGAAGGATGTGGAACAAACTTGCATACACAAGTTGACAAGACTCTATGAAATAGTTGAAGCTGATGTGCTTGATAATGTAAGACATGCTGCTAAGGATGGTTGGTAGGGAGGATCCAAAATGAAGGTAAGGGAAAATTTTGGAGGGTGGTTATAGCCGCTACAACACTTGCTGACCCACTAGTAGAAATCGAGCTCTCTAAATGGAGACTCAAATCATGCCCAAATTTCTTGTCCAAGCACCAGTGGTCATGATTTTGCATGCTAAATCAAAATATGCAAGCCATTTGCAATTTGGAGCTCCCAATCCTAAGCGTCACGCCAGTGGCGCGGCGCACAGGGAGAAAAAACCTGTGTTGTGACCAAAAAATTTCCATGTGACCAAAATTGCCCCAAATTTCTTGAAATTTGGGCTGGAGGTTCTCAAACAGGCACTATGCTGGGCCACAATGACTTTAGCCAAGATTCGATGTCGATCTTGCTCTTTTTGCCTCTTTATTCTCTTGGTTGCTCTGCTCAATTTTGCCTTCAAGCTCCTTATCCGAGCCTTTGCACTCATCTTCCGTGCCCTGTAATGATAAACCATCCTCCTCAGTATGGTTTTGTCTATGTCGGCCTTCTCTAGTAGTCTCTCAAGGCGGATGTTGATACGCTCGAGCCAAGACTCACAGTCATTGTTGATCTCTTTCTCGAAGGTAGTGAGCTCGATCCTCCTTTGCTGGGCAGCTTGTCGATTCTCACGGATGTTTTGGAGCTCCATGATCTCATGCTAGTCCTCAAGTTGCTTGTTCCTCTACTCCAAATACCTGATGATCCATTTGGCCCTCTCCAAATTGAGTGACAAGTCTTGGATCTCCGATTTCTGCTCCTGAATGGTCATCCTAAGTCGGGCACTCTCCACATCTGCATCATCATCCTGAATGAGGATGAAGTCAGCCTCCTATTCACTTGATGGCCCCTCATCATGCATGGGCTTCTTGCCCTTGTCCTGTACTTGTGTAGTCGATGCCGGAAGCGAGGCCCCTTCCACCCCGATAACACTCGCTTTGCTGCTGTAAACAAATGCCTACTGCCTCTCTGAGATGTCACGAATACTGGCATAGTCGTTGTCTCATGGTGCTCATACTGATGAGAAGGACCGCCTATCTCATTCTCTACCTCTGATAGTACCTGTGAAGTGCAGAAGAGGTCACGGGAGATGAAGTCCTCCCAAGTAATGCCTTGCAATCCCAACTGATGATCCACCCAAATCCTCATAAGAGCAAAGTGATACACGTTGTTAAGTTGCTGCTGAGGGGTCTTATGCTGCATGAAGGTGTTCATCCTCTCTATGTTTTTGCATATGAAAAATGGGAGGTTCATCATTCACACCCTGGTAAAGTGCATGAGCAACCTGATGTGGTAGGAATACAGACCAGAGAACCTCCCCTCACAGCTGAACTACTTCATGATCAATTTCATGAGCGAAGCATACTCATTTTTCAAATATCTGAATGGGAAGACTCTTTTGAGCTGCCTCAAGAATCTGGCCTTAATGTAAGGCTCATAATGTTGCCTATCCACCTTCTTTTTCTTATGCCACTATTCTCCAACATTTGGTATGCCCGTTGCCACTGAGATAGTTTCTGGAGTGAATGTGAAGGTGACCCCAGCCAAGATACACTGACCTCGATGTAGGTGAAGCACAAATAGATGGGCCAACTCATGATGAACTCTAGCATTAGCCACCCTTCGACAAAATTCAAAACATGATAGGTGTTGGAAGCATGACATGGCAAGAGGGCATGCTTGCAATTCAGTTAGGGTAGTTGGCTCATCCCTAACATGTTTGCCACTCTTATGATGTCTCATGCGAGCCTGTTCTTTTGAGGATGAGTCACTTTGTGTCTCCATCTCATACTCTAATGAATGCTCTGATGCCATGACTGCTCTGTGTACTGTACTTAGGCTGCCCTTTGATGATGGTGTGAAACTGGATGCTTTTGTGATATCTGCCACCAAGGGGAACAATGAAACAAAAGGGAGTATTAGGAGGGGAGTAATGTGATAGGAATAGGGGTTATGGGGAGAAGTTTTGTTTAGGGATATGTAGGGGGGTTAGGGGATCTCGTAAGGTAGGGTTTGGGGTCTTGATAAGGTAGTGTTTTGGGGTTTTATGTTGACCAAAGAGTGGAGGGATAGGGGATAGGGTTTGGTAGTGTTTTTAGGGTAGGGAAAATAGGAAAAATGAGAAAGGGAGGATAGGGAAAAATGGTAGGAAAACAGAGCCTTGGCATCAACACCACAATTATGTAACCCTAGCCACCATAGTTTTGATGTCTTTGAGTAGTTGGTTTTATGAGTTTTATGGAAATTAAACATAACCAAGAACCACCATATCATTCATAAAATTTGATAAGCAAGCTGTGATATATATCCTACCTGTCAATTTGATGGGTTTCACAAGCAATTTGAAGTGATTTGGCATGATGTCGGCCCTTTGTGGGTGTGCGTCGTGTGCCAAACCCAATGCTCCGTGCCCTGGGTGTGTGCCACACCCATTGAAAAAATTCACGGAGGGGTGGCTCTGTGTGTGCCGCACCCTCTGTGTGCACCGCGCCCCTTTGTGTATGCACCGCGCTCCTGGAACCTGCCTCTAACTCACTCCAAACACACACTTTGCCTCTCAAACACTTTGCAATGTTTTCCTATGCACTTGATTTGCACAATGCCTCTAATTTTGGTGGAAACTTGTATATAAAGGCTTTGAACTCATGGGTTAAATTATTGCTTCTCCAAAAACCCATTTTTCTAATGTTATGTTTTGACACTTTTTCACTGACTTAAAGCAACACTGATTTTCACTTTCCCTTTGAAATTTTAGCTCAAATGATGAATTTTTCGGCACTCTTTGCAGGGATTGCATGACAGGGCATTTGGCCACAGAAACCATGACTGCACCTGAAGAAATCAACTGGTGACTTTTTTTTTTTTTGAAAATTTTGTCACAAATGACACTGTTTGACTTTTCTTCAAAACAGAGTTTTGAAGAACAGTCGAAGTCTATCAACATGACGATGAAACTCTCTGAATCATAACTTTGTAAGGGCCTCACTCTAACATGAATGGCTTTATTGGGCATGTTTGAAGACCAAATTGATTAATCCCTAGACCTAATTATCGAAAATGACTTTTGTCCATTAAAGGACCAGACCTTGAATGTCATGGACTTTAGTGATCATTGACAAAAGACCTGAGCCAGCAGGAGCCACACATGAGGGGAAATGACTAGCATGACCTTTCCCATCAGATTATGGCATGCCCCTAGCGAAATGCAGCTGGGTGAATGGAGCGGGACACCTAAAATGAAATCCATAAAGAGTTTTGACCTCTGAGGGAGGACTGACTAGACCGACTCTAACATTGGCTCCAATGGGTGATGGTAGCTCCTTGGAGGTGCCAAGAACAGTAGATCTCTGGAAGATCTAGACAGTGCCTTCGTCCTTTGGGCTATGGAGTCATTATATCGACAAATAACACAAGACTCTGACTCATTTATGAAACTAAAATGACCAAAAAACTGACTTAAATTTGACATTGAAATGACTTGAAGACTAACTTGACAAACTCAAACCAAACTGAAATAAAATGGTATTTATAGTGACAGTGGAAGCAGTGTTAATAACTCAGAAATGGTACCGCTTGAGCAGCCGACCATTGATCGGCCGTCCTGGGAAATCTTCCCTGTTCATTTCCTTCAGGAGAAAGGCATTTTGACCCCGATATGCTGCAATCTTGAAAGGACCTTTCCAAAGGTTCTCGAACTTACCATGCTTGCCTTTTTCCTCATTCCTTGCATCCCACTTCAGCACTACATCATTCAACTAAAATTTTTCCACCATTGCCTTTCTGTCATAAATTTTCTTGATTTTCTCCTGCAATTTGGATGTGTTCTTGAAAAATTCTTGTCTGGTCTGCTGCAAGTGGACCATTTGATTCAACCTTCTCTACATGGGATCTTCTTCACTACCGGCCTCCTGAAGCAGTTTGACTACCGGGGCAGTGAGAGAGGTAGGAAATACTGTATCGACTCCATAAACAAGCTCAAACGGTGACGTACCAATGGATTTCTTCTGACTGACCCAATCTGCCCAAAGTGCATTGACCAACCTCTTATGCCAGCTTTTCTTGTTTATTTCCAATAGCTTCTTGATGATGTTGACCAATGATTTGTTCAAAGACTCTGCCAATCCATTGCCTTGCAGATGATAGGCGATTGAGTGGCCCAAGATGATGTGATATTTATGACAAAACTCTACCATCCTTTTTGATTTGAAAGTTGCTTCGTTATCAGCGATTAGCTTATTCGGGCAACCAAAGTGATAGAAGATGTTATTTTCAAGGAATGAAATGATTACCGCATCAGTAGTTTGTCTGGTGGGAATTTCCTCGATCCATTTCGTGAAATAATCTGTTGCTGTGAGGATCCATCTATGCTGACCGGAAGAAGTGGGACGAACTTCACCAATGAAATCTAATCCCCATTGCTGGAAAGGGGCACTCACCTCTATAGGCTTAAGTGGTAAAGGCTGCAACCTCTACTTTCCTTCGAAAAGCTGACACTTATGACAACGCTTGACCATCTTATATACATCAGTAAACAATGTCGGCCAATGGTTCCCTGCTCTCAGAATTTTATTTGCTGTTGACTTCCAAAAAAGGTGACCACCACAGTCTCCTTGGTGGCAGTCCTCCATGGCCTTCTTTGCTTCCTTTTCCACCAAACAATTTAACAGAACGCCACTGGCATCTTTCCAATGCAGTGCAGCATTTAGAATGCAAAAATTGGCAGCCTTCAACTTGAGTGTTCTCGCTTTGTTTCTAGTCATGTTGGGTGGGGGTGACAAATTTTTAAGCACATATACGATATCTGAATACCATGGAGAAAGAGCAAACATTTCAGATACCTGGATTGACGATCCTTCCTCATTTTCATCAGACATAGTAGTGATCAAATTTATGTCCAAGGCATGTAAGTTTGATTCAGCCATTAAATTTGCCAATCCCTGCCCTTTAATCAGCTTTGTGGGCTTTATTTCCACATCATATTCCAGCAAGGCTGCAATCCATTTGGCTCGTCTTCCTTCCAGATCGGTCTGTAGTAAAACATCTTTGACAACAGTGTTAGGAACATAAGCCATAATAGGAGAATGTAGAATATATACCTGGAAATCTTTCAATGCATTCACAAGTGCAAGGGCTTGCTTCTTAATGATGTTGTATTTTAAGGCTGCATCTATTCTAGCTCTGCTAAAGAATGCAATGGGTCTTTCATGATCATCTCTTTTCTGCAATAATGCCGCTGCCATAATATGCTCTGAAGCAAATGAAAATGCTATAAAATCCTGAGTGTAGTCCGGGCTGACTAGAATTGGAGCTAAAGAAAGAGCCAATTTGACCAAATTGAAAGATTTTATAGCCTCCTCCATCCATTTCACTTAGTTGTCCTTTTTAAGCATGTTTGTCATTTCTCTTAGGTGTTCAACAAGATTAGGTAGAAAGCGGCATAGAAAGTTCATTTTACCATTGAAAGATTGTATCTCTTTCTTATTCTGTGGTAGAACGATTTGCTAAATTGCTTGCACATATGCTGGGTCAATACGAATGCCATCTTTTGAGATAATGTGCCCGAGTATTTTGCCTTCCTCCATTGTGAACAAGCTCTTCTTCGGATTCAGTGACAAGCCATATTTTCTGCACTTTTGGAAGACAGTTTTTAGATGGTACATGTGCTCCTCATCAGATTTGGAAAACACTCTCAAATCATCCAGGTACACAACCAAAAATACATCTTTCTCATTTGCAAAAGCTAAGTCCATTGCACGCTGAAATGTGGCACCCGCATTCTTCAAACCGAAAGGCATTTTAGCGTAATGAAAGGTTGCCCATGGAGTGGTGAACACTGTCTTGTCTCGGTCAACTTCATGAACAGAAACTTGGTTATATCTAGAGTAACCATCAAGCAGTGACATATGAGATGCTCCCACTACTCGCTAAAGTATATGGTCCATTTTGGGCAGTGGATAGTTGTCTTTCAGTGAAACTTTATTGAGATTTCTAAAATCATTGCATAAGCAAATCTCACCTGTCTTATTTCATACGGGCACCATGTTTGAGATCCAATCCGAAAATCTGATGGGAACAATGATCCCTGATTTGTACAACCTGTTTATCTCCTTTTCAATAGATGGCAGCAACTTGGGATTCAGCCTTCTCAACTTCTGTCTGAATGGTTTTTGATTGGGCTTGATGGGTATAGTGTGCTTAATTACATTGGTATCATATGTCTTTAAGTCATAATAGTCCCAAGCAAACACATCTACAAATGAAGATAACAAACTAGTATATTTGTCCTTGATCTTTGGTGGTAATGCTTTAGACAATTTTACCAATTTAGGATCAGCATCTGTTTCGATATTGACCTCTTCCACACCCTTCTCTGTTGGCTACATTGTTGGCTTGTGGGCTACATCATCTTGATCAAAGAGTTCCTCTAAATGTATCAAGCCTTTAGGAATAACGTTATTCTTCAGCTGCAACACGTCCATCTGATTGATCTGCACCTCATCTGTACCATCCCTTTACCATCGTCATTTTCTACATCAATTGAGGTCTCTTTGAACTTACCTCTGTTTTGTAGAAAATCATCAATCTCCTCATCATCTTGGAAAACTTGCCAACATCTCTGATTGTCTGGAACGGTTGGACGATGCTTGACATGGATTTCAAATTTATTGTTGGAGTTCATTGGGATCTTCAAACTACTTGCTACCTTAGCAAGGGCATCAACAATACTATTTTGTATACGAGGTACACATGTCAAGCTGTATTCTGAAAACAATTTTAGGATGTCTAGAACTGCATTACGGTAACCCTGCATCCTAGGATGCTTTGCTTGATATTTGCCTCTAACCTGCTTAATAACCAATTCGGAGTTGCCATATACTAAAATCCTCTTAGCATTCAACTTTCTTAGAATCTTTAGACCAGCAATCAGAGCTTCATACTCAGCTTCATCGTTTGAACACTCAAAATCCAACTTGTAAGAGCATACCCGCACGTTACTAGGCACTTTTTTCGGGGCAGAGAAAGGACTGCATACCCAAATTCCAATTTTAGCGCCATCATTTCCCACTGCTCCATCGAAATCCATGGTCCACAAACCTTCTTCCTCCTCTTGCAAGTGCTGGGAATCTGTTTGTTGTACCTTGTCTGCTTGCTGTCCATTACTTTCAGCTAATTCCCCAACAATGTTTTGTTGTTCTTGTTCTTCTTTCTTTAAAACTCCTCTGAAATTTTCTGTTATTTCCATAATATCATCTGCTTCTACTAACTGACTATCGATATCATTAAAACTATCTGAATACAAAACAAAGGACTCCAAATCTGTATGTACATAATTAATTGGATGATTTATTGGTTTCTCCTTGCTTGTGATCATGTATTTCATTTTTTGTTCCTGATACAATTTCCTCTTTTGTCTGAACACTGGAATCGTTGCATAGGAGAAATCTAGCTATAGTGTCCCTTTCAATTTAGCTACCTAAGACCTGAAAAGAAGCATGCCAAACCTGGGAGGAATATCTGCTACAACAACATCCATCAAAACATTCTTCATTGGGAGTTGATCCAGACTCACAACCAAGTCTTTGATGAGTCCTATACATCTTACTCTGCTGGAATCAAATGAATAGAGATCATGATATTGCCAGGTGATGTCCAGACCAAGCTTATCCATGATAAACTTGGGCATGAGATTGTGAGAAGCTCCGGAATCGAACATGGCATTATGTAAGACAAAGTCATGCAATCTTAAACTGATATGAAAAGGTGGCACATCACTATCAGGAGACTCACCATTCGATGCTGGCCCAAAAATCATTTCAGGTTGATCATCTTCGACATTCACCATGTCGGACATTCGGTCCAAATTCAACATTTTAGATACCTGCCCTCTATAACTGTTGTTGCTCATTATTTCAGTCAAGGGAATGGATACCTTTAATTTATAAATCTCACTCTCTAAATAAAAAGCAGGAATCTTTTCTACCTCTTTGACTGGGATCTCTTTCCTATCCTTTTCTTTCGATGCAACTTGTTGATGTGATTGTTCTGCTGATGGTGATTTTCTGCTCTCTGGATCAACCACCTCCTTTCCTTTCCTTTGTGCAACTGATGAATCATTCTTTGATGCCTTAACCTCCTTCCTTTTCTGAATTGGTTCGATTGGCACATCCCTGTTTCTAAGTGAATATCGCTGCTGTTGGGCGGACAAAGCATTCATATAGCCTCTTTGGTACTCATTTGATTCTTCCTCCAAGATGGTGTCATTTGCTAGAATGAAATCTACGTCTTTGTGTACAGCTGAACTTTCTGCATACTCCTCATCCTTAGTGAGATAAATAGGCAAATCGTCAAGAGTAAAGAGGTGGTTTTCTTCACCTATTATATTCCTGTCCTCATATGACTCTCGTCCATGCACAAAATTTTGTTGCAAAGGTGTCTGAACTGGCTGTTGTGCAGTCTACTCTTGGGCTCACTGCTCTCTCTATCTTATTCTATATTGTGGTTGTTGTTGACCACGAAAGTTAGGATTTCTAACTTGTGTCTCAGGTTTGTCAAGTTTCACCCTTTGAAGCATCTGCTCCACCTTCTGAAGTAGCTGATCTACCGAGGAAGATTCTTCCTTTACACTGACCTTCTTTTCTTCTTTTGCTCTAGCCCTCTTGGTCAGCAGATTTGCTTCAACGCTGACCTCTATCTTCTGGATGTCTTCCATTGTGGCTGATTATCTCTCTCTTAATTGATAAGCCATGTCAGCATCAAAACCATCTGGGAACTTCACCATGGCTAGTCCCACAGGGGGCCTTAGATGATCTGGAATTTCGTTATAAACTGAATTGAATCTAATGCAATAGTCTTCGATCGACTCACCAACGTTTCTTTTGATTTGCTCATATTCAGCCAGAATTTGAAGAGGATTCTTTTTTACTTCCCAGCGGTTTAAAAATTGCCTTTGTAGGTCATCCATGGTAGCAATATGTGCAGCTGGCAAACCTCTGAACCATTTCCACACTTCACCTGCAAATGTCTGTATAAAGAGTCTCATTGCCACATTCTCCGCAACGATCTCATGAAGTTAATATAAATCTGCCATTCTGTCCACATGTTGCTGAGTAGTAATGCTGTTAGGAGTGCCATCAAAAAACTGGATTTTGCTTTGATAATTTGCGCGCATATCATCTAAAACTTGAGGCAGAATAAGGGGTGCAAAATGGGCAGCCATCACTCTTGGTGGATTTGGCCTCGGAGGTGTTGGAGGAGTGTGCATAGTTTGTAAGCGACTAGCAATTGGAGTTTGAAGCTGTGCTATGATGTAATTATCAATTGAACGGTTAGCCCTTTCCGTCTCCAATTCTACAAGGAACTGTGGATTGTGGATAGTAGACTCAACTGCCCTTTCAGATTTGGTTTCGAACAATGATAGTTCAAACTGCTCATCAAACTCTAGCTCTTCAATATACTCAAAAATATCCTAGCATGAAGGGGATTTGAACACGGGAGATATAGAGCTTTCTTGACGATGAATTCTTGAAATCAAATTGGGATTTTTGTAGATGTGTGGAGGATCTGGATCTAGATTAGCTCTGGTATATCTTCTAGAAGCCAGCATGCTATTGAGAAAAATCAAAGGACACAACCAACTTACTTAGCCTATCCAATCCTAAACTTATCATCTGGGAGCTTAGAATTATCGAGAAGTAAGGGGATCGATTTCGTGTCCCCAGTGGAGTCGCCACTATGTTAGCACCTAAATCTGCCTTAGGCTGAAGGAAGGCAAAATTTAGGGTAACCACAAACCATGCTCAGTCTGGTAGCTAGCCCTACTAGAACAGGAGAGGGCTCTCTCTGAGTCACGCTCAGTGAATACTTAAAATGATATGGTTTGAGATGACTTACTGTGAAATATTGATCTTAGGCTAGTAAGTGAATATGGATACAAGAAGCGATTTTTATGAATGACTGTGTTTCTGGGATGGTATAGGACCAACGGACAGTAATCAGTAGAGAATTTAATACAAAGGTACAGATTACTTCGTGAGGCAAGAAAGGCAGAAAGTCTAGCAATTTAGTTTGAAATAACGTGGAATGGAGAGACTGTTTAGGACGGTGAAAAGGGCATAACTACATGAATCCTTTTCAATAGAAGAAGAGCATTGAACATGAAATTTCCCCGCAGGCAAAGCAATAAAAATGAATTCTACCTTATCTAACCTAGAAAATTTCACTGGAAATGAATATGAAATGAAGTGTGAAACATAACGAAATACATATGAAACATAAGAGACACATTTTCTACACTCACAACCACATTAATCTCATGAAACAAAGTCGCTGCCTTTCATTAATCCTCTATCAAAATATACAATGAAGAAACAAAGTTACTTTCCCACAGTCTCCTAGAAATTACAAGCCAACCAACCCTTTGCAAATGCTTTGCATACAATAAATAGACTATGCCATGAGGAAGTAGAAGGACCAAGAGTTGGGGAGTTTCTCAAATCATTACAAAATGGAGATGGAAAGCCAACCATTAGCTATAGGTGCAGCGTTACAAAAATGACAAATGGCTTGGGTGACTGTTTGCCTTCCTTTGCCACTTGGATACAAGCCATCCTCTAGTGAAAATACTTTAAATTTTTCCTTATGTGCTGAAAAAGTGAAGTGTAGATGAGCAGGCCCACTTTGGAGAAGGTCGTGAATCGAAATTTCGCGAAACGGACGTAAATTTGGCCTTTTTCTCTATATGCGTCGTGCACAATTCTATATGCGCCATGCAACTTTGGAGGTTGTTTTGAGGTACCTGCAAGAGTCCAAAATGTACCCAAGTGTGCTTATTGGAAAGCCCAGCCTATCTACTTTCCAACCTAAGTGGAATTTCTGAATTTGGTGCTCATTTGCCCCTCCAAAACTTCATTCTCCCAAGACTGCTCCCTATTTGTCAAAATAGGGGCAGAGAGGTCATTTTTTGAGTGTTTTTGATCTCCTGGAGACTCAAATCATGCCCAAATTTCTTGTCCAAGAAGCAGTAGTCGTGATTTTTCATGTTGAATCCAAAAATGCTAGCCATTTGCAATTTGGAGCTCCCAATCCTTAGGGAGAAAAAACCTGTGTTGTGACCAAAAAATTTCATTGTGACCAAAATTGCCCCAAATTTCTTGAAATTTGGGTTGGAGGTTCTCTAAGGGACACTATGCTGGGCCACAGAGGCTTCAGCCAAGATTCGAAGCCGATCTTTCTCTTTTGGCCTCTTTAGTCTCTTGGTTGCTCTGCTCAATTTTGCCTTCAAGCTCCTTATCTGAGCCTTTGCACTCATGTTCCGTGCCTTGTAATCCTCCTCAGTATGGTTTTGTCTCTATCGGCCTTCTCCAGCAGTCTCTCAAGGTGGATGTTGATACGCTCGAGCCAAGACTCATGGTCATTGTTAATCTCTTTCTCCAAGGTAGTGAGCTCGATCCTCCTTTGCTGGGCAGCTTGTCGATTCTCACGGATGTTTTGTAGCTGCATGATCTCATGCTGGTCCTCAAGCTGCTTGTTCCTCTACTCCAAATACCTAATGATGCATTTGGCCCTCTCCAAATTGAGTGACTAGTCTTGGATCTCCGTGTTCTGCTCCTGAATGGTCATCCTAAGTCAGGCACTCTCCACATCTGCATCATCATCCTGAATGAGGATGAAGTCAGCCTCCTATTCACCTGATGGCCCCTCATCTACATGGGCTTCTTGCCCTCGTCCTGTACCTGTGTAGTCGATGCCGGAAGCGAGGCCCCTTCCACCCCAGGTGGAGATAACACTCGCTTTGCTGCTGCAAACAAGTGCCTACTCCCTCTCTGATATGTCATGAATACTGGCATAGTCATGGTCTAATTGTGTTCATACTGATGAGAAGGACCACATATCTCATGCTCTGCCTCTAATAGTACCTTTGAAGTGCTGAAGAGGTCACAGGAGATGAAGTCCTCCCAAGCAATGCCCTGCAATCCCAACTGATGATCCACCAAAATCTGGATAAGAGCAAAGTGATACACGCTGTTAAGCTGCTACTGAGGGGTCTTATGCTGCATGAAGGTGTTCGTCCTCTCTATGTTCCTGCATATGAAAAATGGGAGGTTCATCATCCACACCCTAGTAAAGTGCATAAGAAACCTGATGTGGTAGGCATATAGACGAGAGAACCTCCCCTCACAGCTGAAGTACTTCATGATCAATTTCATGAGCGGCACATACTCATCTTTCAAATATCTGAATGGGAAGAATCTTGTGAGCTGCCTCAATAATCTGGCCTTAATGTAAGGCTCATAGTGTTTCCTATCCACCTTCTTTTTCTTATGTCACTGTTCTCCAACATTTGGTATGCATGTTGCCACTGAGATAGTTTCGGGAGTCAATGTGAAGGTGACCCCAACCAAGATAGACTGACCTCCATGTAGGTGAAGCACAAATAGAGGAGCCAACTCATGATGAACTCTAACATTAGCCACCCTTTGACAAAATTCAAAACATGATAGGTGTTGGAAGCATGACATGGCAAGAGGGCATGCTTGCAATTCAGTGAGGGTAGTTGGCTCATCCCTAACATGTTTGCCACTCTTGTGATGTCTCCTAGGAGCCTATTCTTTCGAGGATGAGTCACTTTCTGTCTCCATCTCATACTCTAATGAATGCTCTGATGCCATGACTGTTGTGTGTACTGTACTTAGGCTGCCCTTTGATGATTGTGTGAAACTGGGTGCTTTTGTGATATCTACCACCAAGGGGAACAGTGATACAAAAGGGAGTATTAGGAGGGGAGTAATGTGTTAGGAATAGGGGTTATGGGGAGAATTTTTGTTTAGGGATACGTAGGGGGGTTAGGGGATCTGATAAGGTATGGTTTGGGGTCTTGATAAGGTAGGGTTTTGGGGTGTTATGTTGACCAAAGAGTGGAGGGATAGGGGATAGAGTTTGGTAGTGTTTTTAGGGTAGGGAAAATAGGAAAAATGAGAAAGGGAGGATAGGGAAAAATGATAGGAGAGGGAAAAATGGTAGGAAAACAAAGCCTTGGCATCAACACCACAATTATGCAACCCTAGCCACCATAGTTTTGATGTCTTTGAGTGGTTGGTTTAATGAGTTTTATGGAAATTAAACATAGCCAAGAACCATCATATCATTCATAAAATTTGATAAGAAAGCCATGATATAGAGCCTACCTGTCAATTTGATGGGTTTCACAAGCAATTTGAAGTGATTTGGCACGATGTCGGCCCTTTGTGGGTGTGCGCCGCACGCCAAACCCATTGCACCATTCCTTGGGTGTGCATCGAGCCCATTGAAAAACTGCACTGAGGGGTGGCTCTGTGTGCACCGCGCCCTCTGTGTGCACCGCGCCCCTTTGTGTATGCACCACGCTCCTGGAAACTGCCTCCAACTCACTCCAAACACACACTTTGCCTCTCAAACACTTTGCAATGTTTCCCTATGCACTTGATTTGCACAATGCCTTTAATTTTGGTGGAAACTTGTATATAAAGGCTTTGAAGTCATGGGTTAAATTTTTGCTTCTCCAAAAACCCATTTTTCTAATGTTATGTTTTGACACTTAGTGAGACTTAAAGCAACACTGATTTTCACTTTCCCTTTGAAATTTTAGCTCAAATGATGAAATTTTTGGCACTCTTTGCAGGGATTGCATGACAGGGCATTTGGCCATGGAAACCATGGCTGCACCTGAAGAAATCAACTGGTGACTTTTTTTTTTTTTTTGAAAACTTTATCACAAATGACATCGTTTGAGTTTTCTTCAAAACAGAGTTTTGAAGAACAGTCAAAGTCTATCAACATGACGATGAAACTCTCTAAATCATAACTTTGTAAGGGCCTCACTCTGGCCTGCATGGCTTTATTGGACATGTTTGAAGACCAAATTGATTGATCCCTAAACCTAATTATCGAAAATGACTTTTGTCCATTAAAGGACCAGACCTTGAATGTCATGGACTTTAGTGATCATTGACAAAAGACTTGAGCCAGCAGGAGCCAGACATGAGGGGAAATGACTAGCATGACCTTTTCCGTCAAATTATGGCATGGCCCTAGAGGAATGCAGCTAGGTGAATGGAGCGGGACCTAAAAATGAAATGCATAAAGAGTTTTGATCTCTGGCAAAGGACTCACCAGACCGACTCTAACAGTCTCATTCTTTGGGTCATTCTTGGGGTATGGTTTCCAATTGACCATGGGTTTCCCCTTTACTGGGGTTGCATCCCACAAACACTTTATCGTTTATCCTTAGCGATAATGAATAAATACTACAAAATTATAGGAAAGAAAGAAAGAAAGTAATACTGCAAAAAATAAATAAAATTAAGTAACTAATTAGTTAAGTAAAAAAGCTAAAACATACATGATTGGAACAAGAATTAAACCTGAAGATGAACCACACTCATTGGTTCAAAACGCATCGACCAAATCTTCAATGTGATTTCTTCTGAAAATTTCTTTATACATTAAGAATTAATCCATTTAATTTTATAAAACTTTAATTGATATAATAAGTTCCAAATTTATATTTAAATTATTGTGGCATGGCTTTAGTCCCTATGGAGAATTTAAAACAAACATGATTAATAGCTAAATCTAATATGACTAAGAACATTTATTTTTCTCGTAATAGCATCATGAGGCTATCATTCACATGAGAGTAAATCTACCACCACTGGATCATATAACAACGAGTTCACGCATGTTTTACTTGTAAAGTGTATTTAACCTTCAGGTATATCAATCCACAAAGAATGAAATAGATAGAAAAACTTCAATATTATAACTTGCAACATCCATTTTATCCTTTTGTTATGCCAATGTTTTATTCTTCTATGCAAATAATTGTTTTGCACCAAATATCATATAAATCATAGGTATAGAAACCTTCGATTTTAGTTTATTGAAGTGCCCGGGTTATGAATTCACGGCTTCATTGTAAGATTTTCAAGTGTCTAGCTAAACCTTATAATGACAAGGGAAGGAGCTTCTTAACATAAAACATCAACCATCTTTCAAAGAGAATGAATGATAATTTAAATAGCTAAATGAACAAAAAAAACGATGAGCTTTTAAATCTTTGCTTACAATTGCATAGGACACCTTTGTTTAAACGTGTAGATAATGCTCCACTCATATTCTAATGGTGACCCCACATGTATTTAAAGCAATTGAAAGTTTAATGTAAAGCATTATTCATGAGAGGGAAAAGATTATCTCAAATGATATTTGTTGTGATGATGAATCACACTAGATGGTTTGAAACACATCGACAGAAAGTTTCTCATGTAATTTTCACCAAAAGATAGCTCAATAATTATAATATGGATCACATAAGCCTAAATTTAGAGATATTTGTCTTGTTTTGAGCATTCTTTTTCTTTTAGATTGTGGTTTAATTTAAATTTGGATCAACATGTATTAATATTTTAAGTATATTTTCTATGTTATCTACATGATACCAAATATGTGTGTAATTGTTATTCAAAATATCGATAGGAAAAAACTTTTGAAACGATGAAGTTTAAATTTTGAGCTCAAAATTTTTGAGTTTAGTTTGGTTTTATGTGTATATTACATCATTGGTTCTCCCTCTCAATATTGTCTCCATTCAATAGGCACATAAATTGAAACACATTCCATTAGATGTTATGATGAACAACTTCACATTCAAAACAATTAAGTTCTCGAATTCCTAAGCTATTTTTAGTTTGACTAGAATCATGCTTGGCATTATTGTTTTTTACCTTAACTTTTTTTCAAGCTCCTCACCCCCTCCCACTTGTTCAAGCTCTTGCAATATGACCACTCGATAATTAAAAAATATATTGTTGGACCATTGAACCCAAAAAACATTATTCACAAAAGACATGACATGAGTCACTTTGTGTACAAGAAGCTAATCAGTGGAAAGATTACTAAAACTAGAAATAGTTTTAGAAACAATTATTAAGCAACTCAGAAATCAATAAATTATTGAGTACCTCATCAAATGGAAGAATCTCCTAGTGGAAGAAGTAGCATGGAAAGATGAGTTGTTCATGTAGAAACACTCATAGATAGTGAAGTGTTGACGATGATTCAAATTTAAACAGGAACACAAAAAATTATAGATATAGCCATAAAGACAGATATGCAATAGAAATAACACTTCATTTCATTAATATCAGATATTAAAGTATGCTTACAAATATAATGGAAAGAATACTAGCTCTGGCAATGATATCTTATCTTTGAGAAGAGATGTGGCCACTACCTACATCTGAACTGAGTTACAATGAGGCTCAAGGGCATTTTTATAATCGAACAATAAGAGAAAAACCTAAACAACCAAAAGCCTAACCCAAGGAGATGTAACACCAAAAGAGTTTATGGGCCCCGTTGGGGTTAATTAGGCAACCAACTTCACGGGGTCGTAACTTGGTCATATTATCTCTGTTTTACGTGTATGATACCTCATTGGGAATATCTCTCCGAGGACTATATCTATCAATGTAATTTCCTTGGAAATTTCCTCTGCAATGTTTCCCAAAAAACGTCGTTTAGGACCTCAAAATGGCTCTGGAAGTTCACGACCCGAAAAACTTCCAAAAATAGTAAACTTTGTTACAATTAAGGAAACTGAAATATTAAAAGAAACAATGGTGAGGGTCGAAGTGGAATAGGAGGGTGGCCACCAAGATCCACCTAGATCAGTCCTCCCCTCTTAGGAAGCAATGGTCGCCATTACGTTGAGCTCCTCCATGAGATGAGGAAACTTATGTTGAACTTGATCCCTCATGAGCCATTTGTCTTGCTGCAAGAGTTGGAAAGATTTGACAACTCGATATAGTTGGATCTTCTACTAGCGAGTATTCTTGATCTACGTGCCGATGATCTGATCAATTACAACCTGTTCCATGCAGTCTGGATTTAACTCTATTGGTGTGAGTTGTTCTGGAATGTCAGATGTGTCTAACAACGGTGGAAAGTATGACCGAAGTAGATCTACATTAAACATTGGGTGCAGGCCAAGGAATGGTGGAATTTGAGCTCAAATGCATTGTTTCCCACAGCCTTGGTAATGGTGTAAGGACCATATTAGAGTGATATGAGTTTCCGATTGGCTGTAGTAAGTCATTCCTTCTACAAATGCAACGAGACTTTGTCGCCCAACTAAAACTTGTGTGGCACTTGATCTTGATCACGTCGCTGCTTATACTTGGCATTTTCCACAATGGAGCAGCAATATATTGGTCCATTGGGTAGAGGTTCTCTGGGAGTCAGATTGAACAAATGCTTGACCTGACAGTGCAACGGTACCACTTTGGATGAGGAGAAGATGTCCCTATATTCTTTCATGACCATATCCACCTACTTTTGCTGCGTGGAGGAACCCTTCTTGGGGGCCATGGATGTTGCTACAATCTTCCCCTTACTTTAAGAGTGAACCAGAAAGAAAATAAATTTCCTAGTCTACGAGATGATCTTATTGCATTTCTTAGCAGATATCAAAGAGGTGGCAGTAGGTGGGGCTACCTCTGGTATTTGGTATAATGTATTTCCCAAAGAAATGATAACAGAGCGAGGTTTAGACTCATATACAACATGTCACTTCCATAATTATGGTTTTCCTAATAATACAACACAAATGTCAAGAGGAGAAACATCACACAATACCTCATCTGTGAAGGGCTTGATGTTGTAGGGAAGGCGGCACAGTTGGCTGACTCGCAGATCTCGTCCTTGGTGAAGCCACTTAATACTATATGGTTGCGAGTGTGGTGTAGTCGGTAGACACAACCACTTCATGAATTCTACTAAAATGAGGTTATTTTGGCTCCCACTATCGACAAATAATTGTAACGAGGAACCCTTCATCCACATTTGTGAGTGGAAGAGACACTCCCCCTCCTCTAGATCTTCGAGCTCATTCTTTTGGATTTTGGCAGTGGAAACAGTGGTGCTAGGCTCCACATCAATAATATCTTTCTCTTTGTCATTCCTCTTGTCAGGTTTCGACTTAGGGTCTGAACATAAATCTAATTCTGAAGGCTTCAACTCGACCACCACAGACTGCTTGGCCCGACTCTCACTTGTGTTATAACCAGGGCTCTTATGGAACTCACATGACTTTCCTATGTCCTTCTTTGACTTCATGGTGGTGTACTTCTCTTGCGACTTCAATGGGTTGTCTTGGGTCACCTCGCCTTGGCTTTTTCGTTGGTTTTGTAGTTTGGGGGCACCTTTCCCTTGCTTTAGATTCGCAGATCGAAAGTCTCACTTATTTTGTTTAAACTTATGCTTGATGTGCCATGATGAGTGAGGAGATGTCCAAGAACTCCATGTCATCATGGATGTACCTGTGTAGGTAGTCACGGTACTTGATTACTAAATATTTCTCAGAATCCTTGATACCCAACATCGTGCGAAGGGTATGAAACACTTTGGTAAAATTCGGCATGTCTTAGTCCCTTCCCTGTCATAGCATGGTCCACTTTATGTATTTATCCTCATAGCTCCTGAATGGGTAGTACTGCTCCTTGATAGCGTCTCGGAATGAATTCCAAGCAGGTGTAGCTGAAAACAATGACGCTTCTCTTTCATTATTCTGCTCACAGTAGGTTTCCAACTAGTCCTTGACTTGGGGGGAAACTTTAAGAAGTGCAAAAGTGATCCTTTCCTGACTAGGAGAGTCATGAACAAAAAAATATCCTTCTAGAAGATTCAACCTTTTATCTACAACATCTACATATATTTAGCCCTCAAATACGGGAATTTCAAAGTTAACTTGTATCTTAAAGGGTGTGGTGCTTCAAGAGTAGATGCATCATCCCTGGGCAATCGTTGAAGGATCTAGGCAAAGTTGTCCATCATCGCGTTCCTTTGTCACTTGAGGGCTTCCTCGACCAAGATTTTGATAGGATCTCTTGCCCCCTCATCTCTCTTTTCATCCATCATGGGAGGTCGTTGGGATTTGTGAGGTTGGTCTTGCAAAGGTTCGACCAATTCAAGCCTTAACTCCTTATCTCCCGACCTCGTTGGGGGCATGCAAAGAAAAATAGAGAAAGAGCAAATCACTCTGATACCACTAATCTGAATTTAAATAGGAGCGCAACAAATTATAGATATAACCATAAATACAAAGATGCAGTAGAAATAACAGTTCATTTCATTAATCGCAAATACTAAAGTATGCTTACAAACAAAATGGAAAGAAGACTAGCTTGGGCGATGATAACTTATATCTGAAAAGAGATGTGGCAGCTACATGCCTCTGAACTGAGTTACAATGAAGCCCAAGGGCCTTTTTATTATTGAACAATAAGAGGAAACCCTAAACAATCAAAACCCTAACCCAAGGAGATGTAACACCAAGAGTTTATGGGCCCCATTGGGTTTAGTTGGCAATCAACTTCCTGGGGTCATAACTTGGTCATATTACCTCTGTTTGACACGTATGATACCTAGTTGGGAAGAGCTCTCTGAGGACTACAACTACCAATGTGATTGCAATAGCAATCACTAATTCAATTTTGCAAAACAAATGTCGTTTAGGGCCTCAAAATAGCTCCAGAAGTTGAGGACCTGAATAACTACCAAAAATAGTAAATTGTGCTACAATAAAGGAAAGTTAAAAAAATGAAGGAAACAATGGTGAGGGTCCAACTAGAATAGGCGGGTGACCACCAATATCCACATGGATCAGACGACAACAATTCTTTGAGGGAGAGGGTTATGTTATGTCCCATTTATTTTAATTGTACCATTTGTTTCCTATATATACATTAAGGAGACGTAGTGTTAAGATCATCAAATATTTGCTTGTACATTGTATTCATTGTAAAAGGAGGTTTCCCCCTTTAAGAGGATTGTAATAATTGATTTCTTATCATTTTGAAGGCACGAGGACAATAACATGTCCTCTATGACTATTTTGTGAATTTTTAGTTGGTTGGAATGCACTCTAAGGTATGATGGCACATCTAACTAGGTTTTTCTTTAATTGATTGTAACCTATAAAAATAGGTTAAAGTGCTCAAGGTTATCATGCACCTTCATCCAATCTCTAGCACATGCTAGTATCATTCTAGACTATTGTCGATGGAAGGGTCACTCCAACACCCATACTACTATATGTTGCCTCCATGAGCACCCAAGCTCTCCAAGCGACTTCATTCCCAAGGGATGATCACCAAGCTATTTTGAACCAATCAAATCAGCCCCCTAATGTACTACTTCATTCTAAAACATAATGAATAACATTGAACAATTTTTTGAAACTAACTTTTTGAGCTTTGATACCACTTGTCATGGACCTTAAAGTTTTTCACAAAATTTTCCTTTTGTTATCTCCAACTATACAACACTTCCTTGCCTCAACAATAGTCAAGTATCTTGACTCACTTGTGGCTACAACAACCAAACTATGCTCTCCACTTAAAGTCTACCCATAACTTCACTTTAAGTTATAACAATTATGGCTAACACAACCTAGTTCATCCAAAAATAGCCATGCAACGACTCACCATAAGGTCAAAATATCCCAAGGATACTTATCCAATATTATACCATAGCCACCACAAAGCAACACAAGGAACATGAGACCCATCCAAGTAAAAACAACCACAATATACAAGTATAGGAAGCACCAAAAGTGAATGCCTTAACTATATTTATAGGAAAAATGTTACAATGTACAATAGATGAGCATAGTGATAGGCTACAATTATACTAGGCATTTGTGCATACATGCACTATCATAAAACCCTTATAGAGCAAAAGGCCTACCTATTATAGGTCATGTTTTCTTCTTCATCACACTTGTCCAATGCAATTTCTTATACTATGCCCAGCCCAAATCTTAGCACCGGTACAAAGATTCTTACATTCCTTGAATGACTTCTAATTCTTTCTTAAATGTCTTTACACATTGAGACATCTTCCCTTTTATATGACACGTGTTATACATTTGCAAACCTCTTCATTCTAAGTTGTAGATACATGTGTCGTTCCTCATCTTACTTCAATTCAATGACTTATTTTCCAATTGTATACCAAATCATTCAACTCAACTTAGGTCCACCTAAGTCATCCCAAATTTACATATTCCATCTATTTAAGTATAGTTACCAAAAGTTATTATTCCTAAACTTATGTGAAACCAACTTCAAATTAATTCGAAAGGCCTCACTACTCATATAAAAAGAAAATAAAAACACTTTCATCTCTTCATAAGTTATTAACTTTGAAACCTTCTCCACCTAGGTAATATACTTACTACCATCTAACTTTCCATACAATAAGCAACATTCCATTAAATGTTTAAATAAAAAAAAGCTGCATTGACAACTGCACTAACAACTGGCACTGCTGCACCGACCAGAGTTTCTATCTGCACTGACAGGAGCATCATTCATGCACCGACGGACCATAGCTTCATGCACCGACTAGAGCTTCGATGAGTAGAGATCATTCATGCAGTGAAAAGAGTTCTCTCACTGATGAGTATTATCCGACTCTCTATATATATAAATATTATATACTTATCGTAATATTAAAGATATTAATTAGGAAAGCATTTTATTCTCTTTTGTGATTTAAGATATTAAATAGTAAAGCATTTTATTCAGTCTATAACGCGACTTTTTGAAAGCTTTTTTGGCCGATTTTTCCGGTCAAAATCCAGCAGAAATTCATTGGAATCCCAATTTTCATAGCTAGTTTCTGCACAATCAATGGCTCCCAGGGGTTTTTCAGGGCGCTGAATCCAAATATGCAGTTAAAAAACCATTTTAACTGCTAAAAATCAAGATTTAATCTCATTTCTTCCGCCGGATTCATCACCGGAATCTCCAAAAAGTCGCATTATAGACAACTCCTTGTGATTTTCGTATGGTAATATTAAAGATATTAAATAGTAAAGCACTGTATTCACTTTTGTCATTTTCTAATTCATTTAAGATATTAAATAGTAAAGCAGCTTATTCTCTTTTGTCATTTTCTAATTCTTGACGGAACTTAAGTACACCCTACCACATGTACACGGACAGCGATTCTGAGCATTTGTGAGGAGGTGTAGGCGATTCCAATATATTTAACGTCGACCTCATCTTTCGTCCCAGCACATCTGAGCATTTCTGAGAAGGTGTAGGCGAGTTCCATCCATGGAGAAACATGATATCAAGGAATGTTGCTCCCAAGTTGAGCTGACTGTAAACGTTTTGGGTTCTGTCATGGTGCCGCCTTCCCGACCTTCTCCCAGAGCCACACTTTATCTCTCCAATCTAGATGACCATCTTATGCTCAGGCTCAGATTCGATACATTGCTTGTGTATAACAATGATTGTGATAATATTTATGGTCCTACAGATCCTATAAAAGTGGTTAGGGATGCACTGTCACGCGTATTAGCGTACTATTACCCACTTGCAGCCCGGGTAAAGAGAACCGAAGACGGCCGAAAACTGCAGGTGGAGTGCACAGGAGAGGGCGCTCTCTTTGTGGAAGCCTCCACGGATAACACTCTTTCACTGCTGGGCTTATTGGAGGAGCTGAAACCTTCATTTGAGAAACTTCTCTTTCAGTTTCCGCTCACTGCAGAAGTCGAGGACGTACCCCCTCTCATTTTTCAGGTGACATTTTTCGTCTTACTGCGCCATTATTCCTCAATTTTAATGGATTCGCTCTATTGGAAACTGGTAATTTCCCCTGTGTGCGGGAGGGCAGCAGCAATGGCGCGCAGTCAGCAGTCAACGTAGACAGAAAACCACCCAGCGGTAAATCAAAACCAGCAGGATCATATCGCACCACCCTTCAGCGAAAGGCAGTTTCCGTGCAACGAGCTCCGATGCAATTGGGAGCTGACAACTGTCCAGCAAGTGATGCTGGCCTGACATCAGCAAGTCACATCCGTCGGAAGGTAACCTGTTGTCAGCTTACCCCATCCGATATGTGTCCGATCAACTGTGAAGACTGTCCGCCGTTCGATCTCCAGGTAAGGTCTCCTTGGTTTACACTCACCAAAGTACACACGGGCCTGTTCGAAAATTTAATACAGCATGGACCACACGATATGGACCATACCTTATATTAAAACATGTCTGGTAAAAGTTTCAATGTTTTCATAAGGCGATTTAATACAGAGTATGGGCGCAATATTTTTTTATATATGTTCTAATATAAGCGTTGACCCAATGTTGTCTGTAATGTAAAAAAAAGGGAAAGCCCGCGGGGATTAAAAAAAATGCAATGTGTAATGGTGATTAATATATGGCCACACGGTGAGAACGAAAGGTAATTTTTGCAGCAGCAAATGTAAAACACAGAGGGACCGCAGCACCCGTGAAAAACCAGAGCGTAAATATTTTATGGCAAGGGCAGGATTGCACAGAGGTGCATGAATATTTGTGGTTTGTAATGAAAAAGGGATTTTT
>APFE030602912.1:0-27713 GCA_000404065.3 Pinus taeda | reverse complement strand
AATCTTCAAAATTATGTTTTTTTATAAAAAAACTAAATATTTAATGTATTTTTTACAACGACCGAGTCATTGAAAACGAGTCGGCCGAGTCATTACCGTTTCGGAGTCGAAGTCGGAGTCATTGCTCGGCCAAGTCGGAGTCGGAGTTGGAGTTTTAAAACATTGATTCTGAGGAATTTATTCCTCGATATGACATGTCAGGATATTATTGAGCCTTTAGAGGGTCCTACGACATGCACATATCATTATTTGGCCTCTTGTGAGGCTTGTTTTTAAACTTATGAGCTAGTTTGGTGGGCTTGTCACCAATAGGGGTTTTATTTGCACATTATTTTATCATTAGGGGCTAATGTAGGGGCTAAGGAGGGTATACATTCATTTGTATCATCACTTGACTTGGGATCTCTCTAATCATAAAGAATTTTCACACTTTTTCCTTGGTGGATATTTTTGGAGATGGATGACATTTTATGTATGGATTTTGGCTATTTCTCTTGTCTTGGAGCTTTATTGAGCAAACGAAATTCTGTTTGCATATACTCTATAATGTTGTAAGTAAATTTTGATGCTATTATTCTTGTTGCATACTACTAAAATTAGGGCTAGTTGTTGTATTATCGAAATGTGGAATTAAACATGTTTTAGCTAATTTAATGTATGGGTCAATGTTATATGAATGAAATGTCCTAGACATTTATTTATCTCAAGAAGCTTGCATCATTTGCTTTGACGTATAAATGCTTGAAGGTCACTTTTCTTTTCTTTCTCTCAACATTGGACGAAGTTGACTTTCTGGACCTCCTTGATCAACAAACCAAGTTCTTACTCATCATTATTCTTGACTCCATATCCCCAAGTGAACTAGGCACTGATCCATCAAAAAGGGTGATCATTTCAACACTCTTTTAACCATTTTCCACTTTTTCCCCAAGTCTAGCCCCATTAGGTCACCCAGGGCATCAATTTCCCAAGAATTGACCCAAGGAAAAAATTTGATTCCGTACAGGCTACTGAGCTAGTGGGTAGCCTCCCTCCCCTCCAAATTTGAGGCAATTCTAACAGTGGAATCTTTAGGAATCTCAAGCCCTAGCTTTAGGACCAAATTGTGCCTAGGCATCCCCAAGGCTAGACCCCAATAGGATCAATTCAACCTTTTAAAGAAAGTATTCTTGTTTGGTCCTTTCCCCTCACCTTGTCCAGGATAGGAACACCATTGGTTGCTACATTCCATCCCGGAACCTGGGTTGGGTCAACTTGGCCCCATGTGGTCCCACTTCTCAATAAAGACTATTTGTCAAGCGCCATTTGGGAATCCGATTTTCCCAAGGATTATAGGGATTGAGAAACTTGTTCATTAGCCTATCCTTTCTCCGTCAACCCTCCAATCCTCACCCCTTATCCCTGGTGGACCAAGTTCCTTTCTTGAAGAGGAAGCAAGCTCCATTCTTCACTCCATCCTTGGGAAAGGGTTTTCAGGGTCACTTCTCACCTATCCATTGACATATACTTTACAAGTGAATCCCTACACTACCAGGACTTCTCCCATCTGTGAAAGCTCGTAAGCAGGGAGACTTAGTTGTGGTGACAATGGGCTAAGCCTCCACAGTTTCCCTTGACCTAGCAGTTGCCCTTTTAGGAACCCCTTTAGGTCCCCTGCTGGTTTGAGTGGTAACAAGACCCAAATTTTTGGTTTTAATGCTTAATTAGAGAAAAATTTTGAATTAATGAGACTTATAGAAGCCTCTAAGACGGGGAATTTTTCTTTAGAAGAGGGTTTCTCTAGCAATTTACACCAAAAACGCTAACAATTAATTGTAAAGTTGACATTTTATTTATTTTTCCTTTTCCAATCTTCTATATTTTTAAATTTTAACATTATCCTTAATTGTTTTAGAATGTTTGAGACTGGTTCCAACCTCATCAGATTTCACAAGGAGAAGTAGAATTTCATATCTCAATTAAAATTCAACAAACTCAACAATTTTCAGGATTTCACAATTGGTAAGGTTGCAACATTTTCATTAGATTTTATTGTGTATGAGTGTATGGGATTGGCATTTAATCAAGAGCACCCAGAGCTTTATGTACATTGATGTTGGTGATATTGATTGTTAGACTCCTCTATCGCAGCCTTAGCAAAAAAGTACCCTTCACTCGAGCCAAAATCATTGATTAGGCATGTTAGGTTTTTTCTACCTTTTAACGTTTCGATTAGGTGGTGATCTTTAACTCCAATTGGTGTGACCTCGAGGGCAAATTTCGAATTGAGCAGTTGCACTCAAATCCAGTGTTCCACGGGGACTCGCCCCCCCCCTAGGGGTCTAGTTTCCTCGCTCCCCCGCGCTCCGGGGACTTGGGGACTAGAAGGGGACGTTTCCCCACGCTCCCAAAAATGAGGAAACTCAGGGGGACGTGCCAGGGGGGCGTTTCCCTTCCCTGAGGGGGCGTTTCCTAAAAGGGGGACGTGGGGGGACATGAGGGGCAAGGGGAAGGGGCTTCCTAAAAGGGGGCGTGGGGGACGTGAGGGGCAAGGGGACGTGAGGGGGCGAGGGGACGAGGGGGGGCGTGAGGGGGCGAGGGGGGACGTGGCACATTAAAAACCATTTAAATTAATTAAACGCTGAATTTAATCTTTATTTTAGAGTTAGTTAACGTTTAGCGTTTTGGAAAATGGCGGTTTTATGTTATAAAAATGGCAACCAAGCCATGAACAACACACTCACAGCCTTTGCAAGTTTGCTGAGTGCTCCACTCACTATTTCACTGTTTGGATTTCTGATTCATCATTCCAGAACTCCTCCCTCTCTCTGGTCGAGCGTCCTAGAAGCAGCAGCTCCCATCGAGCATCGTGCGAGCAGCACCTCCCTGAGCAGCGCTGCGTGTTGAGGATCGGACTGCTACAGCTAAACAGGTTAGTAATAGACTAACAGTTCAATAAGTGATATAACAGTATAACTTATAAGTCTCCAACAGATCAATAGTGCGCATTGTTTGGTGTGTCTTGACGACTGTTTTAACTTTTTTTTAAGCGACAATGCTATCATAACTTCCAACCATCAGTTCTCCCGTAGAGTCACCATGGTCTCGAAAGAAACCAGGTTTCCATGTTTCAGTTATTAATTAAAAAATTTAAATATATTATGCAGGGTTTCATATGACGTCGGACGGCCTTGTCTACGGCCACACCAGTTTTCATATGACGGCCTTGTCTCGATTTTACATATATTCTGCAGTTTTTATGATTTATCATTGCACAGTACATCAGCCCTTTCCGAATCAGTGGGCGTGTGAATGAAGTTTGGGCAATCATCAGAGTGTCTGTCTTAGAGCAGTGTCCACTGTCAACCAAATAGGCTAGCCGCTATTCATATATTAATATTATCAGTTGAAAATCTACAGCCTGCCTAACTAATATCAATATAAAATTTATTGCTGTGAAGTAGCTCTGAAAATTGAAATCGGTTTGCTTTTGTGATGCGTGTGTACTGTTGGTGTAGTTAGAGTTAAATTACAATGTTTTTCCATGGTTAAATCATAAATGCCCTTCTACACCCTGCCCAGTCAACTTCAGTATGATTGAGAAATATTGCTAATAATGTATATGACAATGCTCATACTGATGCCAATTAAGCTAGAAGCTTTTATAAAAACATGATTGCGGCTCTAAAATATATGAACCGTTTCAACTTTCAAATATATTATATAACACAAAGGTTTGGATGAAGTTTATCCATCTAAATATGAAACATTGTTTCTCGCCTGTCTTAGAGCTTATCCCAATACTCCATTATATAGTCTTTTACACAACCTGCAAACTTATGAAGATGTTGATTTCCGCACAATACAAAAAAACAGAAACTTTGGTTTTATTGATATTCAAATGTCAAATGATATTCATATCAATGATCATGCTTTGCAGCTTTTCAATTCAAACCAAATTGGCAAATTGTCATAGTGGACTCAATTAATAAATTATATTTTATATTTATAAATTTTTAAGACCCTGACGCTCCCCCACGTTTCCTAAAAAATGGTAGGGAGCTTTTGCATAGGCCGCTCCAGCGCCCCCTCGCTCCCTCGCCCCCTCGTCCCGGAACCTTGGTGGAACACTGCTCAAATCTCAACTCCTTTGTCTAGGCCAACTCCTAGTGAAACCAACTTGACCCTATGAAAATAACTAAGGCTTAGCCAGATTTAGCAAAAGGAAAATTCAATTCTAGGAGTTAATTATAACTAACGAAGATACATTCAACTATCAATGTATAAATAAAAGAAAAATACTTCAAGCATGTAGATAGAATTAACAAGCATAAACCGCCATCATTTATCACAAGAGATATAACAACAAGGATCAATAAGTAAAATACTTTCAAAGCATAAGATAAATAACAAGTAAAGACCAATGCCCAATGTGAAAGTAAATGATCCAAGTGAAAGATAATAACTTGAAAGTAAAACAATTTGACAATGATAGCTCAAAGATAAATGCTCAAAGTGAAAGATAAATGCTAGAAAGAAAGTGTTTGGATAACGTAAATGCCCAAAGATAAATATGCTTTCAAAAAGTAAAGGGAATAACCAAGTAAATTAGATGTTGAAATCGAAATATATTGAAGTGCCTCTTGGTTTGTTTTAAATTGAGTTAGATTGTCACTTGAGTTAAGGTAGATTTGTTGAAAAGTGTAACTAGGATTGGTCTTAATAATGACATGTAATTATGATTTTATGTAAAAGATGGAAAGAAAAAAAATAAAATTATTGTAAATCTTGACTCATAGGTTTCATGACCAAGATATTTTATTTTTATTTAAGGCTCCCATTGTGAGCCCTTAGGGATTTTGTCATCTAGTCATAAAAGTCTAAAGAGTCATTCTCATGTATTGAAGGCATGTTACACATTTTAAAAGTGAACATTGTTTTTGCAATTCACCCTCCAAGAGCTTGTCACTAGTCCTCTCTCAAGTTGGCCTACAATGAAAGGGATTATTCTAGAAAGATGAAGTCAGCCTACTCCAGTGATCATGTCAGCCTAATAGACATGGACAAGCCACTATATATAGCAATGCTCAGCCTCATTTAGAGGACAACAATTCGGTCATGAAAATCTAAGATAACCAAGTGCTAAAATCACTCTAGAAGGAGCCTTAACATCAACGAAGGAAGAAGAAAGGATAGCGAAGATAGTGTTATAGTTGTGGACTACTTTTGGGCTAGTCTACGCTCACGCATGCAAAGATTGCAGAACCGAAGTTGGCAAAGGGAGGTCGAAAATTGCAATTATATAAAAGTGATCTAGATTGGGTGAAGACTTGCTAAAGGAGGTCGAGTAAGAGAGAAAGGAGTCTCCCTCCAACAGTTGAGTATTCAAGGATCAGAAGATTGATCTAGGGTTTCTACTGTGAAGCAAAAGGGTCGCAGACCTACAAGAAGAGGCTAAAATTCTGAAGGAAGCCAAGAAGAGGAAGAGGAAGAGCATTGTTGATCTAAGGGTGAAGAGGAGGCCTGTGACTTGGTCTTGGAAGGGCTCTAGTGTCAAGGGTCTTTGTCATGGTCTTGGTATTCGTTAATTGAAGGTTCTATAAGAAGAATTTGTTTGGGTTTCCTCTCAATGTGTGAGAGGTTTTGGCCCTAGCTGATAGCCTATATATTGTGTCTCTTGTCTCTTTATTGTTCATGAATTGGTAATTGTATTGATGAAAAGAACACAATAATAACACAAGAAAGAGAAGATCATAGTCAAGAAGCAAAAAGACACTCACAAGCAATTATCATAGTAGAGAAATCACCTATCTATTGATGCCCTAGATTTCTCAACAAGATTCGGTGATGATTGCAAAAATCAAACTAATCTAAGGTTATACTTTCCCTTTAGGTGTTATCCTCGTTGGGTTAAAGAAAGCTGCAAGGAGATCCAAAGGAGCAATTTAAGGCTTCAATGAAATAAACAAGAAAGCTAGACTAGATTGCAATGAAATTAAAAAAATTGCAAATACTCTAATGATGTGATTACCTACTTCAAGTTAATTTGGAATCCAATCCACAAAACGCAAACCATTAAAATGCACACCCACAAGAAGATCCCCAATTGGGGAAAGGGATGCTTTGAGGGATTTCCCTAACTCCCATGAAATTATTGGAATTCTTTATTAGACCCCTTTTGTGAGTGAAGGGATTGAAATCAAGAGACAGACGGAAATCCCTTGAAGGGATGAAGAAAATTAAAGAAGTTACAATGGTGCGTTGAAGGATAAAGGGTAGAAAGAACTTTTAAGGAGGTTACAAAGGTAAATCTTGATGATTTTTACAAAGGATTGGTTCTAGATAGTCTTTAGGTGCTCCAATTCCTCAAAGTTGGGCAAAGTATGCTAGCATTTCCCCTTATAAATGTCAGGGTCTGTCAAAAACCAGCAAATAAAGAAGTTAGAACATGCCCAAAATGAGATTTAAAACAACTTGAAACCGCCTGCATATGTTAGGAAAAAACGCTAAGAAAAAATCCTGATAACTAGAGTTGTTGGAAATACTAAGAGGGGGGATGAATCAGTATTTCTTTACAATTGTTATATTATGCCAGTCAAGATCACAACTTAAAACAAAACACAAGATGTGCAATAAGAAAAATAATTTTATTAATAAAAATAGTCAGGACTCCAATCCTCAAATATCAATCCAGGTTCCAACCTGGTCTCAACAAGACTCCAACCTCTTATGAGGACTCCAATCCTCAAAAATCAATCCAGACTCTAACCTAGTCTCAACAAGGTACCAACCTCTTATGAGGACTCCAATCCTCTCAGCCTAATCTTTCAAAATTTTATCAAAATTATTTCCAAAACAATGTCTCCAATGACTGTTCCAAAATGGTCTCAAAAATCTGCTTCAACAATTGTTCCAGGAAGTTTTCAAGAATCTTCTCAAGGTTTGTTTACAACTATCAAGGTTTTCCTGCTTCAAATCTGATTCAAATATAACTCTAAGAGTATATCCTAAAGAAATCTCTAAAATCTCGAAATGTATTCAATTCTTGTTCCAAGATATCCAAGTCTTCTTCAGGTTAAATTTCAAAAACAATACCAACACAGAGCTATGAAACTGAATTCGTCCTAAACCTCTGTTGTGTCCCAAATCCCACGAATCGGACACCATTCGTTGGGACATGTGCCCTCCAAGCGTGCTCGACTTGTCGGATTCGGCAGACATGTGAATCCCATCAGTGTGTCCAGTGTGTCCCAATTTTGGTACACATGTCCCCTGGAAAGTCATGTTGCACGGCCCATAAAGCCCGGTTTGGGTTCATTTCTCCCTCATTCTTTTGTGTCTCTCTTGCTGTGGGTGTGTGGGAGTGATTAGCAAAGGGTTTGGGAACATGTTGAAGGTGATTCAAGCAATAGATAAGTGCATTTTGCTTCTATTTTTTTGCATTTTTATTACAGCAGTTTGCATGTGCATTTTTTTACAAGTTTATGCATTTTTTCTTTATTTTTTTACAACATCCATGGCTCAATCAAGGGTAGCAAAGAAGGGGCAAAGGAAGGGGAAGAATGTTTCCATTGGTGATGTTGAAGAATCTAGGGCAATTAGATTAATAAGATTCTTCTTGCCTTGATAACTATTTGTGAGGTACTTTTAATTTTTCTTATTAGCTCAATCTGTGCTTGTTAATAATAGTGTTTTTTCTTACTTCATTAAAATAGTTACCAAAACAAAAGAGAGAAGAACACAAGATGTTGGTTTTCTGCCAGGGCCAAAACCTCTCACTCTTTGAGAGGAAAACCCGCACAAATTCTTCTTATAGAGATTCCAATTAACGAATACCAAGACCATGACACTTGACATCTTGGCATCTTGGCATCCCTCAAACAAATTCATGTTGAGTTCCTCAAGTTCATGTTCCTAGTAATGATGGATGGTCAACACAATGATTCCTTGCTTTGTTCTTAATCATAGCATAGTTGGCCCTTTGCCATCAATGACAATACCTCAACAATACCCCCCTTTGTCATTGATGGCAACAACCTAAGTAAAACATGCAAAAACAGATGGATGACGCCCTAGACTATAAACAAATCTCTCTCAACTGATGACTTCTTTTTCTCCCCGTTTGTCATCAATGAAAAGAAATAACTCCCCTTGTCTTTTCTGCCACTAGACTACTCATGCTTTCTTGCTATTGACTTGCATGATTCAAGTTGCATTCCTATCCGCATTACTATATGCTCCTAGAATCTCTACTAGCAATGATAGTAAGTCCAAAGGAATCTTGGACCTTATACATTCTAATGTTTGTGGACCCATGCCTAACAAATCCTTGGGTGGACATTTGTACTATGTCATTTTCATTGATGATTACTCTCTAAAAGCATGGATTTACTTCTTGAAATATAAGGATGAAGTGTTTGAAAAGTTTCGAGAATTCAAGGCACAAGTTGAAAGTGCTACAGGGAGGATCAAGACATTAAGGTTTGACAACAGAGGAGAGAACGTATCCAACAAGCTCAATGCTTTTTGTAAGGATGATGGAATTAAGAGGGAGTTGATAATTCCCTATAATCCTCAATGAAATGGTGTTGTTGTATTTGTTTCTCGAAGGTAGTTCTTGGCAGTGAAATTGCGTCAAGAAACCAAATCAGCCAAACTTTATGTTCAAGTTGGCCCTCGAACTAGAGGGAGCGCCCTCAAGTGTTACGAGGCTTTTTTTAACGTTGTTCACTATCACTAGATAGTAGCTTTTGAAGCACAATGGCCAGATCTATTATTTGTTGTAGGTGGTTGTTGATGATTATCCAATCTCTGCTCAGAAATAAAGCCCTCTCTTGTTGAAACTTAATCAAAGTGCTAACGTCTAATTCTGACAGAATTACAACAAAGAATTAAAAAAAAAAAAAAAACAAAACAAAACAAAAACAAAACAAAACAAAACAAACAAACAAACAAACAAAACAAAACAAAAACAAAAAAAACATAGCTTAAATAGTTTGGTGGAGGAATAGAAGAGAAATCAGATAATTAAATATTCATACTGAATACTTAATCAATCAAATATAGTAGATGCATGTAGAATAATTCTACAACCAAACAAATGTACATTCAGGAGATGACAAAAGGAAACAATGCAGATGAGCTAATTTAAAAAGATTGTTCTATTAGCTAATCTTAGTGTAGATGATAACTTTGTAGCGGGCTGTCAGGGAGGTTGATACTCAAACCTAGCCTTGCCCTAACTCCTATGTTACCTTGAACATATGCAGAAACAAATTATGGAATAACAGGGAAAGACATACATGCCAAATTGTGTCAAGAAACCAACTAAGCCAAACTTTAGGTTCAAGTTGGCCCTCGAACTAGAGTGAGCTCCCTCAAATGTTACGAGGTTTTTTTTAACATTGTTCACTGTCACTAGATAGCAGCCTTTGAAGCACAATGGCCAAATCTATTATTTGTTGTAGGTGGTTGTTGATGATTATCCAATCTCTGCTCAGAAATAAAGCCCTCTCTTGCTGAAACTTAATCAACGTCTAATTCTGACAGAAGGAATAAAAAAAAAACATAGCTTAAAGCGTTTAGTGGAGGAATAGAAGAGAAATTAGATAATTAAGTATTCATATTGAATACTTAATCAATCAAATATAGTAGATGCATGTAGAATAATTCTACAACCAAACAAATGTACATTCAAGAGATGACAGAAGGCAACAATTAAATAATGCAGATGAGCTAGTTTAAATAGATTGTTCAATTAGCTAATCTCAGTGTAGATGATAACTTTGCAGCGGGCTGTCGGGAGGTTGATACTCAAACCTAGCCTTGCCCTAACTCCTATGTTACCTTGAACATATGCAAAAACAAATTATGGAATAACAGGGAAGGACATATATGAAAAACAATTTATATCATGAAACTAAAGCTAGAATAGTTTAATTAAATTCCTATAATTAAAGTTTTTACAAAAATGGCAGGGTTCTGGCATCAAAAACCAACCTTTTTACAATGAAAATGAAACAATATATAGGAAAACATCTTCCTCAAAATGTCACTAGTCTATAGGAAACAAATCCTATCAAATAAACTAAAAATACAATATGTTGTAGAAAATCTGGAAATGGCATAAAGTCTTATGCCTTTAAATTTGGGAGTGATCCTTTGGTTTCTGATTCTTCTGCTAAGAAATCTGAAGTTGTTTAAGATTATGCCTTGTAAATGTGGAAATGATTTCTTGACTGCTAATTTTGTTCCCTCAAATCTGGAAATTGGCTCACTGATTGCTGATTGATTGCCTTTGTTCTCGAAACTAGTTGCCCATTTTTTGTCACAAAACTGCCTTAATCTTCTGCCTGTTGATCTTTTACCTTAGAATCTGGATGTTGTTGAAGTTGCTCCCTAAAACTCAGTTAATATGCCCATAATCTGATTGACTGATCCTTTTTATAGAATTGATTAATCCACTGTCATTTGATAAAATTCTTTGATAATTCAGTTATCTTAATTATCCTTCAGGTACTTAATCATTGTCGAGAATTTTGAAAATGGTTTGGAAATCATTGATTTTTTGTCACTCTTTAATATTCAAAAATATAAATCTTAATTTTTCGGAATAAGATATTTTCATAAAAATATTTCCCAAAAATTAATAAAATCATATTTCCATCCATAAATGAAAACTCAAAATATTTCCTCAAATGATTTTATCCCGTAAAACCATTCATTGTTTGAGATCCATGTCTTGTTCCTTTCCTCATGAATTTCATCAATCAAATCCCAAAATATTGTTTTTTAAACCCATCCAGGGTTTTGAAAACCATGTCCTATAATACTTCTCCATTGTAGCAATTATCTGTTTATGAATTTCATAAATGAAATTAAAAACAATTTACCCAAACCATTCATTGTTTTCATATTTAGTTTTGGCCACTTTTGGTATACTTATGAATGAATAAAACTTCATAAATAATTCTCCTTTTTCTCTGAAAACTATCTATTGTTTTGCTTCCCATGGTTTTGAAAACCATGTCCTATAATACTTCTCTCCATTGTAGCAATTATCTGTTTATGAATTTCATAAATGAAATTAAAAACAATTTACCCAAACCATTCATTGTTTTCATATTTAGTTTCGGCCACTTTTGGTATACTTATGAATGAATAAAACTTCATAAATAATTCTCCTTTTTCTCTGAAAACTATCTACTGTTTTGCTTCCCATGGTTTTGAAAACCATGTCTCCAACCATGTTTGGTAAATTATGAAAATATCTTCTCTTCTCCCTTTTTTTACTTCTGTAAAAAAATTTGGATAAGAATTTATCCAAATTTTCTCTTCATGGGCATTTTTCTCTTTATAAGTATTTTCCTTCCTATATCCATAGTATAACATTATTTCTCTCCTCTGTAAAATTTTATTTTTACCTTTGTAAAATTATTCCACGAGGAGGAAACATCTCTTTCTAGCATTGGAAACTCCATGTTTTGAATTGAAGTATATTTCTGGAACATGTGTCCTCATTCATTTTACTCAGCCTCCTCTTACCTCAAGCTTTTGCCCTTAATCTCATTCCAGTAAAATAAAAATGCTCCCTCCATTATTGCCCTCGATACACACTTTATAATCTTCAAATTTGCTTGCATACCTTGTATACATTCCTTCCTAACATTTTGATCACCTGTAATACATGGTAACAAATGTGGTTCATCGCACTTGGAGATTGGGGTTGACTTGGCTTGAGACTTGGTGTAAATTAAAGTTTGATGGTGTAAATTGATGACGTGGGTATTGAGCCATCTACCAAACAATTTTAATTTTAAAGAAATAATAAACTTTATAAAATATATACATGATATATTTTATAAAATTAAAAACATTATTTTTAAATTAAATAATAATATGACATCCTGTATTAAACCATTTAGCCCAAAATCCGTATGTATTCAGGACTCTGGCCAGGAAGATAATTTGAATTTTTTTTGTAACTTTTCTTAGTGTCGGAAAAAAATTATAACAGTTGCCAAAAGGAAGAACAAAATTATTATGGAAATTGCCAAAGCCATGCTTCATGATCAAGAGTTGTTTATGTTTCTATGGGGAGAAGCTTCAAAGACAACTGTTTATGTTCAAAATAGATGTCCACGCCAAATCTTGGAATATAAAACTCATGAAGAAATCTTGACTGGTGAGAAGACCAATGTTGAACATTTGAGAATTTTGGTTGTCCAGTTGAGGAAAGAACAAAGTTGGAACCTTTTGGGTAGAAGAGGACTTTTGTTTGTTACAGTGACAATTCAAACAGTTTCAAATTCTACGTGCTAGGACAACGATCAATTGAAACTTGCAAGGATGTCATTTTCTATGAGGATGTTTCTTTCTAGAAGTCCAAGGGATCACACTTGGACTCTGATGATGAGATGCATGTGGCTACTAAGAATGTGGAATCGAAACCTAAAGAGTCGAAACCTATGGAACGAGATCCTCCCGAAGAGTTAGACGAACCACATGAATTTATTGATTCACCAAGAGTCATTACACCTAAGACTAGAAAGAGATTAGTTTGGCTTGAAAGAATGTTAAAAGAAGTTGAAGGACATGCAGCACCTCATCGCACTTTTAGAGAAAGTAAGAGGCCAAAGAAGTATTTAGGTTATGCAACATTGATGAGTAAGATCATTGAGTTCATGTTGAATTTTTCTATAATGTTTTTTGCTTTAGATAATTGCATATTAAATTCACCCCACAACATCATACGGTCATACCATTATTTAGTTTAACAACATATGCAATTATATAGAAAGAACAATATCATGATGTTGAAAAATGTGTAACTAGGTTCGGTCCTCATAAATATGAAATGTACTTTTAATTCTTGTAAATTGTAAAATGAAAGAAAATTATTATTAGTATTTTTGGAGCATGGATTTCATGCTCAATGTTGTCCCTTGAGAAACCAATTTCTTGGTTGTGTAGAAATTGTGCTTAAGACATTAATGCTTATTGTTTATGTCACTTAGTTGTCACTTAACCGTATGTTGTATTCTCAAATGAAGGACCTGAAAGACCTGGTTTTTAACCCTCAATACTTAGATGACATGAAAGTCTCATAATGCCATTTGATTGTTGAATGAAGAATGCTAAGAGAAGTCAGAGACAATATGTTGTTTTACAGCAAAATTTATTATCTGTGTAACTTAGAAGAAATGTAGAGGTAGAGGTTTTAAGTATAGGAGCGCTCTTTTAAGGAACTTTAACATCATTTACATAAGCAAATGAAGAAGACCTGCAACTTCATTTCTAAAGACCTACAGCTTCATTACTATACTTAAAGGAAAAAAGACATATGATGGCATATAACAGAGAAGTTACAAAATCATACTCAACAATGTGTGGAAAACTTCTGAATCTTTCATTAATCAACAGTGTTATCAAGAATAACATAGCCTAGTCTCCAGGTTCTCCAAAGTTCGAACCCTTTCTCTGTAAATTTTCCTCCTTTTATACATTATGAGATAGTTGGTAATCACCAATTAAGACATTAATGCTTATTGTTTATGTCACTTAGTTGTCACTTAACCGTATGTTGTATTCTCAAATGAAGGACCTGAAAGACCTGGTTTTTAACCCTCAATACTTAGATGACATGAAAGTCTCATAATGCCATTTGATTGTTGAATGAAGAATGCTAAGAGAAGTCAGAGACAATATGTTGTTATACAACAAAATTTATTATCTGTGACAATTATGGAAGTTAAAGGCAATATGTTGTTTTACATAGAAACTATTATCTGTAACTTAGAAAAAATGTAGAGGTAGAAGTTTAAAGTATAGGAGCGCTCTTTTAAGGAACTTTAACATCATTTACATAAGCAAATGAAGAAGACCTGCAGCTTCATTTCTAAAGACCTACAGCTTCATTACTATACTTAAAGGAAAAAAGACATATGATGGCATATAACAGAGAAGTTACAAAATCATACTCAACAATGTGTAGAAACTTCTGAATCTTTCATTAATCAACAGTGTTATCAAGAATAACATAGCCTAGTCTCCAGGTTCTTCAAAGTTCGAATCCTTTCTCTGTAAATTTTCCCCCTTTTATACATTATGAGATAGTTGGTAATCACCAAAACTGTCAAACTACTTAACTACCGCCTAATTGCTTAAAGTAAAAGTTATTGCAGAATATTGCGATGGAGGGTAAAGACACCTCATTCTCAATAAAATAAAATAATAGGAAGTAACGGAATTTAGAAAACTGATGATAGTTGTTCACTGTTCAGATCTGTGGCTTGGTTGCTGATGAAGTTTTTCTATTGATCTTTTAATAATGGTTAAACTGTTTTAACACAACACAATGCATTTTAACAAAACCCCGTGCGTGGACTTGTGGGCCATGTATATATCAGGAGTGTTCTGATCGGCAGAAACACAAAGAAACCCAACCAGTCACTGTTGCCTTAGGAATTTTAGTTGTACGTCTCTAACTTTGGTTATTTTGCTAAAACAACAAAATCGGTTGATTTATGTGAAATATGGAAAACCTTCGATTACCACGGAACTAAAAAAGAATTAAAACTCTGGTTCATAAACCTATCGCGTCTGCCTGAGCCATTAACCCATGTGCACCTTTGAGTGCGATCACCGTCCGATCACACATTCAATGCACAGTCCTATCCTTCGGAACTCAACAAAATTTTAAACCTGTTGAACTAAACCTTATCGCATTCGTCTTTTCAATGATCCTTTGACTTCCCCACGGACCCGATAAGAAATAAAACTAGCAGTTAAAGATTTCTGGGGTCCGATTTTAAAAATAAAACCTGATTACTCTTCGACGCGATATCTGTTGGATCCCGTCCCTTCCGATGAATGACTGCAATTGATCTGGACTTCAACGGATTAAACTGCATTTCATACACCATCGCGTCCGATTTCTGAAATAAACCTCATTCTAGTTAACCATGCGATTGTCGCCGGATTTGTTGCCTTCAAGCGAACGGCTTAGATCTTCTGCCGAGATTCTCACATTCAAAAGTCGTCAATAAAATAAAATAAGTTATTTCTTTCACATTTCCACTTTTCCTCTTATTTCTGCTATAGCATAATATTTGATTTTTTACATTTTTGTAATAAACGTGAAAATAAAATTAAAAGGACAATGGATGCTACAACACTCAAGGTCTTTTATTTTATAGGTCAAACACCCATTGAGTGCTTCTAGGGTTGGTTCTAGGTCAAGAAGTCAAAAGAGTCATTGTCATAAATTGAAGACCCCATCGGACACATTGTAACTTGTAAAGAAAATTAATTGTCTTTAAAAGTGTCAAATACCCTTCAAGACCAAGTCGGCCTAGAAGCTGCCAAGTCGGCCTTATTTGAGGATCTACGTCCACCTTGAGAAACCTATATAAAGGAGGAAACTTGACCTCCTCGAAGGACATCAATCACTCATCCAAGCGAAGGAGGAACAAGAAGGCAACGAAGAAGAAAGAGGACAAAGGAAACTTGTTTTTGGGCTATTTCTCTCACATGTGCGAAGGAAGGCTAGGGTTTTTGCAGCAGATCTAGGGTTTCTCCTCTACAAGTTCGATCTTGAAGAATAGAAGAAAAGAAGGTCAACCGAAGGTCACAAGAAGTCATCCTCAAGCTCCAGAAGGAAGAGAAAGCCAAGCGAAGGTGTGAGGATGCCTAGAAAGGCTAAACGAAGCTCACATGTGTGGCAGCAACAACTGCAGGAGGGCCGAAAATTTCAAGTAGCCGAAAATTTCAAGTATGCAGTGGAGCCCAAAATTGTGCAACTGGGGGTCGAAGTTGTGCAACTGGAAGAGATTTGATTGGGTTTGACTTGTTCAAGGAAAGCACATCATCGAGAGAGGTTGGACTTGATCTTCGAGGGTATTGGTCTTGGTCTAGAGGTCTTGGAATTCGTCAATTGAAGAATCTATAAGGAGGAGAAGAGATTTGCAAGTTTTCCTCTCAATTGGAGAGGTTTTAGCCCTCGCTTGCAGCCTATATTCTGTGTTCTTGTTCTTGTTTTGGTAGTTGTTTGATGAAATTTATTTTTCCCTTTTCATTAAAAACATAAAATCATGATTACATATGTCATTATGAAGACCGAACCTAGTTGTATATTTCAACAATTGGTTGGTTGATATTGTTGCATAGTCAAATGTTTGACTTTGGCACTTGATTGAGAATTGGAACATTGTAATCTCTCTATTGAACATTTGATTACAATAGGAGAATTTGAGAGGGTTTTCCCCCTTGTGGGGTTTTTCCCTAGTCTTTAACCAAATCTTTTGTCTCTTGTTATTGTTCTGGATTGTCTTCTATTGCATTTACTATTCTATCTACAATTGCTATTTATCATTGGGGGATTAAATTTGATTGCTAATTGAAGAAAAGATTGGGCTAAGTGATTGTAAAACCATAGAACATTAAAAATTTAACAATAAGAAGGGGGAAGATTTGCCCTGTTGGATTTTTGGTCCTAAAAAAATATGATAGTTGCATAGTCCATTAGGCTATGGGGCCTTTGCTAGGTACAACTTAGCAATTAATAGGTAGTTTCACCAAAACTGGGTGTTGTTTACTAATCTCCCTATAGGATTGAGGTAGAGGCAAGGGGTGATACTAATGATGAGGATCCCAATATAATTGATCGCTGAAAATTACTTGACATTTATGGTTTTCATTTAAACGTTCTTGCTCACTTATTTATAATGCTTTCTTTCCAAATTTTAATATAATGTGCTCTATATAAGAGAGAGAGAGAGAGAGAATTTTCTCATTTCCAAGATCTGGGGGCTTCACATTTGTAGCACATTTCCATTTTGCATACACATACCTATTTCTCGATCTATAGCAACTTAGCTTTTGATCATCTTAACTGACCCTCAATCTAGTTATTGAAAAAAATATGAATTTGTTTCCTATAAAATGTGAAGAATTAATGTGTCAGTCAATATGTTCAGAACTTATCCTCTAAGATTATTGGAGAAAAATAATAGAGACACACAGAAATGCGTATCTCAAATCTTCGAGTATCTTTTTTTTCCACACAAAATATCTTTATATTCCATATGAGGAATATACATAATTTGGTCCTTAAGGGACTGCTCAAAATCAAAAACAAGTATACACTACAATAAAGCTCATCATGTCACTTACAGTAACCGAACCTAGTTAGGGAGGATAACAATCATTCCTCCCAGCTCTTATATCCTTGGAACAGTTCCTAGATAGGGAACTATGCCAAGGCACCAAAGCTTGATTGAGTAAATGATTAGATACAGATTGTATATAATCTTAGGGTTGTGGGACAATAAGTTTTAGAAAGAACAATCAAAAGGTTATCCATCAACCAAAATAGACACTTAAGTGCATGAAGAAATGAGTTATAGAATAAGAAGTATAAACTGAAAAAACCATTAACATCAAACAAATGCTCCAATCTCTCAATGAAGAAAATGAAATGAAATAACATTGCAGTTGTCAAACACTTTCATAAACAGTAGCTACACAAAATACTCGACCTACAAACTGAACTAGAAGAAGTATGATAGAAACAAATTGAATCCACTCATAAATCTCTTTTGTTATTAAGATTTTTGCAGTTGATCAAAGGGAAAATTGACACTCAATTTTAACATCTCAAAGAGTAATTCATAATACATCTATGTTGCTGGAAACGTGGGGGGGAGGTCCGTTTCTGGCTGGAAACTGGGACGAAACGAGAGGCGGAAAACGCTTATTCGGATCGTACCACCGCGCTTTCAAAACCAAATGGAAACAATGGCCGAGTACGGCTGGAAACACGTTTCATGCACGTACAGCCCATGTTTTCCAAAAAAAATTCTTGTGTTTTTTTTAATTTTTTTTTTATTTGTTTTTAATGTTTTAATTGGTTTTGGTTATTTTATAAAATGTGATGTAAATTTAATCTTTATGTTTTTAAATGCAAATTAATCTATTATGATCATTAATGCTTTTTGATTGCCACATTTATATAGTAATTTTAAATAATTTATATTATATATAAGTATATATATATATATATATATATAATATATTATTTTATATTATATTTATATTATAGTATTTTTATTAATTATATATATTCGTGTTTCCCCGTTTCCAAACATTTGGGGGAGGTCGCGTTTCATAATTTTAATTATTAAATCATATATATATATATTAATAAATATACTATATATATTCGGTTTCCCGTTTCCCAAATTTGGGGGAGGTCGCGTTCATCATCGTCCCTTTCAGAAACTCGTCTTTCGTTTTCCCCCCGTTTCGTGCAACTTAGTAAGACATATTCATTGAATATTTTGCAGATGCAAAAGATGGTGATTCATTAGAAATAGATTCACACAAAGTAACAGAACATACTGAAATAGCTAAAAAATAAATAAATAATTTATTAATATCATCCACACGCACTTTTACAAAGATAAAGGAAAATACGATATAGGTTTTTTTTTGGAATTTCTAAGTCTAACTATTAGAAACCCTTCATGTACTTTTCTGATTTAATTTTGTGTACTTGTTTTGATTAATTAACAAGTTAATTACCATCTAAATACTGAAAATCAATACATGTACATGTTCAACACATTACAGATCATCAACTGAAGGAAACAAAACAAGCACACAAGTGACACTGTTGTTTTTGGACCAATGTCCCCGAGAAAACCCAATGTGGGAAAACCGGTGCAGCGATTCGAGGGTTTTATTATTATGCAGTTTCTAAATACAATCTGGGTGCCAAAACTGGCTCACCCAACAAAGAATAATCTCGGCAGTAGTACCTCCCAATCAGAGACAGATTTTTCGACTGAAACCCCGGATAAACACTCTAATAGGTCCCAGCTCCAATCTGCCCCACAAAGACCCTAGTGTCAGCCTCTAGGGACTGCGTCAGCCCTTTCTAGCCCAGCGTCTTCCTAGCGTCACCCTAGCTCGCCCTGTGTTACCCTCTAGAGGCACTGCATCAGCCCTTAGAGCCTCTACATCACCCACACTGACTCTCTGAGGCACTGCACGGCTCCTGCCTGCCTCTGCGTGAGCTCTGGCTGGCTCTGCATGAACCTCTAGCTGGCTTTACGTCCCTCTCTCCTGGCTTTTGTGCTGATCCTCCCAGTACTATCTCTGCCTCTTTGCTTCTGTATTTACTGCCCCTCAGCTGCAACTTTGATCACTCTTGCGACTTCCTCAGCAAACCCTGCCCCAGAAAATCGAACTCTTGATCGACTCGATGTATTCTCCAAGTGACCCTCAAGCCTCCTCTTATACTTTCCTCGTTGACAATTCAACGGCCTAGATTAAGTCCCTAATCAACGGCTAAGATTAACTTTGGCTTGATCCATGACTTTTGGACCCTTCTAACACAATTTTATATTAATTCACATTAATATTTTATTTTCCCTAAGTTTATACTTAGGGACTCCATTAAAAATATTAATTATTTTAATATCTTCCAAACTATTTAGAAGTTGCCCAAACCATTTTTGGGTATTGGAGATCTCATGTACTTTAGCCTCTCCACCAATTTTCGTGGCTAGAGCACATCCAATACTACCCCAAATCAACACTCCCTCTTAGCGAGGATTGTCCTCTAGTCATACTCCTCACTGAGTATCACCCTGATCATCCGCCATTGGTCCCTGTGCTAATGCTAAGCCTCCATGCCCAACATCCTCTGCACTACTGCATCATGTTCTGCTACCAATGGCCCTGCCATTGCCACTGTTGCATCCGTACAGCATCCCCTCTCATCATGCTACATCGTGCTGCCCATAGCACTGCTACTGCTTACTGCTGCACTGCAACTCAATTGCTAAGAAGTAAGTAACTGATCTCCCAACTCTGACATCTCTGTCAGGCTAGAGACACCCTCAACGCTGAAACTCCCTCTGTCGCTGACAAGTGCCCCTTCTCTGACCTCTGCGCTGCTGCAACAACTCCATGCATCTCGCATTGCTGCCTCACATTGTCCTGGGAATCCTGCACTTTAGCTCCCTCTATCACTCCATCTGCATCCGCCTCTACTGACATCCGCCAATACTACTACTCTTTGGGGCTCCCGTAGCCAGGTATAATCCGAGAGGTTGAGTACCTCAAGGATCCTGCCCCTCATCACCTGTAGTCTGTCTGACTATAGCTCAATGTCTTCCCACTTCCACTCAAGTGGCGTGTGAGCACTCATGGCACAGCCATCATTTGTCTCCACTTCCCTCTCCACCCTTGCTGGTGCAACCTTGGTCTCAAAAGCATCTCCCTTGCTCTTCTTCCTCGGACACTGGCTCGCATAGTGACCCAGTTCCCCACAGTTGAAGCATTTGACCTTGGAGAGGTCCTTCTTCTTTCGTTTCTCCTGCTTTTCCTCAAATGTTAGGGCAGCATCCTCCTTTTCCTCCTTGATTTTGATCTCCTTGCTATTGCTTCCCGCCTTGCTTAGGCTTTTGATCTCTTCTTGGCGAAAAGCCGCCCATGGTTCCTCCCAATCTAGAAGGGTCACCCTGCCTAGTATGCTCTGGACAAACACCTCCCAGTCTTCTGAGACTACATTCAGGGTTGTTCTCACCATCAATTCTTGGTTTGGCGTGGCTCCTATGGAAGTTAGCTGATCCTGGATCTCCTTCAATCGACCGAGGAAAGGGTCGATCTGTTCTCCCTTCTGCATCTGGTATGACCGCATCGGATTTTCTAGTAGCAACTTCCTCTGCACAGAACTATGTTGATACAACTTCTTTAGGGCCTCCCACATCTCATTTGTCGTATTCTTCTCGACAATGTGTGGTAATACATGGTCCTTGACCCCATCAAGGATGACGCTCTTGGCCCTCGCCATTGCATCCTCGTACTTATCATTATCAGGCGGGTCAACTAGGACCGCTATTGTCCTCATGGCGAATTGCTTGATACGGTTCCTGTCTAGAACGGATAAGATTTTGGCCTTCCATACTACGAAGTTTGAGGCTTCATCCAGTCTGTCCTAGTCTCTTACCTCGTTCACTGCCGTCTCGTTGCTCCTCTACTTCCTTTCTGGATGTTTTCGATGTGACTCCCTCTGAGCCTCGATTTCCCTCCTAGAAACCCTTCTGCCAATTGTCAAAACACTCCTCTCCAATCCTCCTTTGTCGCTGCAACTCGGATTTGGATTTCTTGGCTAGAAATCTGTCAAGGTAGTGCTTCTCTCTACCTTGCTCTTGCCATGTTAGGTACTGTTTTGACTACAGTACCCCACCAACTTCACTTTGCAGCTTACCCACAGCCTCCTAAGCCTCAACAAACTTAAGGGTAAAGCTTCTAGGCTCGGTGCAATCCCGACACCCGCAAAATCCGCACCTCCTAGCCACGTGCGTCAATCCCTCCTGACTAAGAAAGATGATCGGGCATTGCATAGGTCGAGTCTGCTCCGTTTGCCACTGCGTTGATCCTCTTCTCGGCTCAAACTTGATGACGCAGGCACTGCGTCACCCCTTCCTTGTCACTTCTCTGCTCGGAACAACTTATATAACTCGGGACAATTGTTTCTGTTGCTGCTGCTCTGCTCAATTGATGCCCTCAGTTCTCTTGTGATCTGCAACCACCCTTTGATACCATGTTGGAATTTCTAAGTCTAACTATTAAAAACCTTCATGTACTTTTCTGATTTATTTCGGCCTACTTGTTTTGATTAATTAACAAGTTAATTACCATGTAAATGTTGAAAATAAATACAAGTACATGCTCAACATATTACAAATCATCAACTTAAGGAAACTAAACAAGCACACAAGTGACACCGTTGTTTTTGGACCAATATCCCCAAAAAAACCCAATGCGGGAAAATCGATGCAGCTATCTAAGGGTTTTATCATTATACAATTTTTTAGTACAATCTGGGTGCCAAAACTGGCTCACCCAACAGAGAATAATCTTGGCAATAGTACCTCCTGATCGGAGACAGCTGTTCGAGCTGAAACCACGGATAAACACTCTGACAACTCCCAGCTGCAATCTACCCCATGAAAACTCCAACGTCACCCTCTACGTACTGCGTCAGCCCTTTCTGGCCCAGTTTCACCCTAGTTCGCCCTGCGTCAACCCTTTGATCCTCTGCATCACCCACATTGGCTCTCTGAGGCACTACACAGCTCCTACTTTCCTCTGCGTGAACCTCTAGCTAGCTTTGTGTCCCTCTCTCTCAGCTTCTGTGCTTATCCTCCTAGTACTATCTCTACCTCTCTGTTTCTGTATTCACTGCCTCTTAGCTGCAACTTTGATTACTCTTTCGACTTTCTTAGCAAACCCTGCCCCAAAAAATCGAAATCTTGATCAACTCGATGTATTCTCCAAGTGACCCTCAAGCCTCCTCTTATACTTTTCTCGTTGACAATTCAACGACCGAGATTAAGTCCCTAATCAATGGCTAAGATTAACTCTGGCTTGATCCATGACTTTTGGACCCTTCTAACAAAATTTTATATTAATTCACATTAATATTTTATTTTCCCTAAGTTTATAGTTAGAGACTCCATTAAAAATATTAATTATTTTAATATCTTTCAAACTGTTTAGAATCTACCCAAACCATTTTTGGGTATTGGAGATCTCATGTACTTTAGCCTCTCCATCAATTTTCGTGGCTAGAGCACATTTGATGCTACCCCAAATCAACACTCCCTCTTAGCGAGAATTGTGCTGTAGTAGCACTCCTCACTGAGTATCACACTGAGCATCTGGCATCGACCCTGTGCTGATGCTAAGCCTCCCTGCCCAACATCCTCTGCACTGATGCATCATGTACTGCTACCTGTGGCCCTGCCACTGCCACCACTGCATCCGTATGGCAGTCCCTCTCATCATGCTGCATCGTGTTGCCCATAGCACTACCACTGCTAACTGCTGCACTGCAACTCAGTTACTGAGAAGTAAGTAACTGATCTCCCAACTCTGACATCTCTGTCGGGGAAGAGACACCCTCGATGCTGAAACTCCCTTTGTCACTGACAAGTGCCCCTTCTCTGAACTTTGCGCTGCTGCGACAACTCTATGCATCTCGCATTGCTGCCTCACGCTGTCCTGGGAATCCTGCACTGTAGCTCCCTCTGTCGCTCCATCCGCATCTGTCTCTAATAACATCTACCAGTACTACTACTCCTCTTCGGGGCTCCCATAGCCTGGTATAGTCCGAGAGGTTGAGTACCTCAAGGATCCTGCCCCTCATCGCCTGTAGTTCGTCTGACTACAACTTGATGTCTTCCCACTTCCACTCAAGTGGCGTGTGAGCACTCATGGCACAGTCATCATCTGTCTCCACTTCGCTCTCTGCTCTTGCTAGCGCAGCCTTGGTCTCAAAAGCCTCTCTCTTGCTCTTCTTCCTCAGACACTGGCTCGCATAGTAACCCAGTTCTTTTGTTTCTCCTACTTTCCCTCAGATGTTAGGGCAACATCCTCCTTGATTTTGATCCCCTTGTTGTTGCTTCCTGCCTTGCTTAGCCTTCTGATCTCTTCTTGGCGAAGAGCCGCCCACGTCTCCTCCCAATCTGGAAGGGTCGCCCTACCCAGTATGCTCTGGACAAACACCTCCCAGTCTTCTGAGACTGCGTTCAAGGTTGTACTCACCATCAATTCTTGCTCCGTTGTGGCTCCTATGGAAGTCAGCTGATACTAGATCTCCTTCAATCGACCGAGGAAGGGGTCGATCTGTTCTCCCTTCTGCATCTGGTATGACCGCAACTAATTTTCTAGCAGCAACTTCCTCTGCACGGAAGTATGCTGATACAACTTCTTTAGGGCCTCCCACATCTCATTTGTAGTATTCTTCTCGACAATGTGTGGTACTACATGGTCCTTGACCCCATCAAGGATGATGCTCTTGACCCTCACCATTGCATCCTCGTACTTATTGTTATCAGCTGGGTCATCTAGGACCACTATTGTCCTCAAGGCGAATTGCTTGAGATAGTTCCTGTCTAGAACGGATAAGATTCTTGCCTTCCAGACTACGAAGTTTGAGGCTCCGTCCAATCTTTCCTGGTCTCTTACATCGTTCACTTCCATGTTGCTGCTCCTCTACTTCCCTTCTAGAAGTTCTCAATGTAACTCCCTCTGAGCCTCGATTTCCCTCCTGGAAACCCTTCTGCCAATTGTCAAAACACTCCTCTCCAATCCCCCTTTGTCGCTGCAACTCGGATCTGGATTTCTTGGCTAGAAATCCGTCAAGGTAGTGCATCCCTCTACCTTGGTCTTGACCTGTTAGGTACTGTTCCAACTACAGTACCCCACCAGCTTCACTCTGTAGCTTACCCACAGCCTCTTAAGCCCCAACAAACTTAAGGTTAGAGCTTCTAGGCTCTGTGCAATCCAGGCACCAGCAAAATTCGCACCTCTTGACCACAGGCATCAATCCCTCCTGACTAAGAAAGATGACCGTGCACTGCGTAGGTTCAGTCTATTCCCCTTTGCCATTGTGTTGATCCTCTTCCCGACTCAAACTTGATGATGTAGGCACTGCATCACCTATTCCTTATTGCTTTTCTGCTAGGAATAGCTTCTGTCACTCGGAACAGTTGTCTCTACTGCTGCTGCCCTACTTGGCTGATGCCCTCACTTCTCCTGTGATCTGCAACCACCATCTGATACCATGTTGGAATTTCTAAGTCTAACTGTTAGAAACCCTTCATGTACTTTTCTGATTTATTTCGGCCTACTTGTTCTGATTAATTAACAAGTTATTTACCATGTAAATACTGAAAATAAATACAAGTACATGCTCAACACATTACAGATCATCAACTTAAGGAAACAAAACAAGCACACAAGTGACATCGTTGTTTTTGGACCAATGTCCCTAGAAAAACCCAATGCGGGAAAATCGGTGCAACTATCTGAGGGTTTTATTATTATGCAGTTTCTGAATACAATCTGGGTGCCAAAACTGACTCACCCAACAGAGAATAATCTCGGCAGTAGTACCTCCCAGTCGGAGACAGGTGTTCCGGTTGAAACCCTGGATGAACACTCCGACAACTCCCACCTCCAATCTGCCCCATGAAAACCCCAGCGTCAGCCTCTAGGGACTGGGTCAACCCTTTCTGGCCCAGCATCACCCTAGCTCGCCCTACGTCAGCTTCTGTAGGCACTGCATCAGCCCTTAAAGTCTCTGCGTCACCCATGCTGGCTCTCTGAGGCACTGCGCAGCTCCTACCTGCCTCTGCGTGAGCCCTGGCTGGCTCTAAGTGAACCTCTAGCTGGCTCTCCGTCCCTCTCCTCGGCTTCTACGCTTATCCTCCTAGTACTATCTTTGCCTCTCTGCTCCTGTATTCACTACCCCTCAGCTGCAACTCTGATCACTCTTTCGACTTCCTTAGCAAACCCTGCCCCAAAAAACAGAAATCTTGATCAACTAGGTCTATTCTCCAAATGACACTCAAGCCTCCTCTTATACTTTTCTCGTTGACAATTCAACGGCCGAGATTAAGTCCCTAATCAATGGCTAAGATTAACTCTGGCTGGATCCATGACTTTTGGACCCTTATAACACAGTTTTATACTAATTCACATTAATATTTTATTTTCCCCAAGTTTATACTTAGGGACTCCATGAAAAATATTAATTATTTTAATATTTTCCAAATTGTTTAGAATCTACCCAAACCATTTCTAGGTATTGGAGATTTCATGTACTTTAGCTTCTCCACCAATTTTCATGGCTAGAGCACATCTGATGTTACCCCAAATCAACATTTTTCTCCAAAATTCCAACCCTTCTTTTGAGTTTCTTTCCCTTATTTATACAAATATTACAACCAAAGTTTGGTGCAAATGCAACTTTTTAGGATATGTTATACAAAATAGGAAGGTGATTTAACCAAATGTTCCACCAAGACTCCGGTGCGGGGAGACGCGGGTGCGGGGAGACGCACAGGGGGGACGTGTGGGAGTACCCTGAAATTTTAAGGAAATTTCGGGGGTGCGGGGAGTCGTCGAGGTATATAATAATATATATTTATATATTTATATATATAAATTTATAATTCAAGTTTATATTCATTGTTCACTGTTCAATGACAATAATGAAAGCATAAAAATATTAAATAGACAATTGAAATTTGAATCATTGATCCATCCTCATCATTAGTAGGTGAATAGCTGTCTGATTTGTCCTCAAATAGAGACCTAATGGATTGTCTTCTAAGAGGTGCCCAAGAGATCCTTAGCAAGCAAATCTGTGCCTTTCAACCAAGCTAACACAGTAAGACTGTCTTTTATCACCAAGCTGCCACTTGTCAACTGAACTTTCACAAATGATTTCTGTTGACTGTTCGAAATCTGTAATAGGGCTGTAGCTTTGGTCTTCCACAGTAGCTGACCAACCTCAGGTTCGAGTTCCAAAAGATAACCTTCCACAAGGCTGCAATCCCACAGGTCCGAGGTCAAATATAGGTGACTGTTTACTGTCTGAGATATCAGTTGTTACAGTCACTATTCCTGAGGTAAGGTAGCTCGATTTTAAAGAATAACCCAACAGAAAATAGCCCAGACAATAGACTTCATATTCTCCTCAGCCTTGTCTTTCCCTCTGTCTTCTTATCTGCCTTTTCTTTGAAATTTTTCACCGAGCTGATGATTAGAAATGAGGTCTGAACTGTATATTTATGATTTTATCCTAGGAAGTTCAACAAGAAGCCTACGAGCATTGGAAAGGTTTCAATACCCAAACCCCAAGTTCCTATCAATCATCAAAGAAACTAACAAGATAAAAATGCCGTTGTAAATTGGTAGCCAGTTTCGAAAGACAGGTTATCGTAACCACATGGCTATTGAGCCTGTAGAGTGTTTTCCGTCTAAATAAATTGTGGACTTAACAGTAATAAAATCTATTGGGGACTATTGATGGGATAATCCGATAAAGTTTAAATTAATAAACAGCCAGCTACAGAAAATTTAAAAACAAAATGAAAATATCAGCAAAATGAAAAACGAATCAGGTGAAGAAGAAGGCACTGCAGATTGAGAACATGTGGGCACGCCGGCACGGGTAGAAGAGATGGAGAATGTAGCCAAAGGTTTAAGGAAAGCCAGCGGAAGTTATAAATATAAACTTATAAACTTATATAAGAACTGTCGATGTGGTCCGTGGATGACATATGTGTTATCGTTTATAGGCTTTAACGACGAGTACCTGGAGGTGGAGCCGCACAGCGTTGGGTTTATCGTTGCAAACTTCAGTCTTCAGTCTTCAGTCTTCAGCAAAGGGACGCAGCACGAACAGCAATGGCTCAGCGTTTCAACGTTCAGGGACCTGGGAAAGTCGGCGTTGGAATGCAAGGCACTAATGAAATGTCAAATGAGCGTATTGCCTTTTATTAGATGACTTTTAGGTTTAGGCTTTCAGTTCTAATTTTAATTTAAAAAAAAAAAAAAATTAATTCTTTTGATTTTGATTTTTAATTTTTAATTTTTAAGTCTTATTAGGCAAATCTGAAGGGGGGACGCCCAAGCGCACCCTTTTTGGGGAGTCTAGACTCCCCACTGAAGGGGGACGCCCAGAAGCACCCTTTTTGGGGAGTCGCGGGGAGTCTAGACTCCCACACTGGGGAAACGCACCCCCTTGCGTCTCCCCGAGACTCCCCAAAAAGGGTGCGTGGGGAAACGCACCCCCAAGAGACTCCTCGTCCCGGGTGCGTGGGGTGCGAGGGGTGCGTGCACCCGACCCTGGGAGTCGCGTCCCCGTG
>APFE030602909.1:0-20907 GCA_000404065.3 Pinus taeda | reverse complement strand
CTTGTGTTTGTGATAGAAGTAAATCTAGCACATAGTAGATTTATGAGACCTTGCAATGTTTCTACGTTCTTGTGTTTATGATAGAATGAAATATAGCACACATTAGATTTCTTTCATCATACAATGTTATTATTCGCAATGTGTTTTTGTTTTTTCTAGAAGAAAATGTTGTGGGTACTAGATTCTTTTTGCCTTACAAATATGTTATTGGTAATATGTTCATGTTTGTGCTAGAAGTAAGTCCAACATTTATTAGGTTTATTTAGCCATATAATAATGTTATTTACTTAGGTTTGTTATAGAAAGAAATATAACATGCGTTAGATTTTCCTTTACCTTGTTGTAATGATGTTGTTCACAACATATTTGTGTTTGTGCTAGAAGCAAATCTAGCACATGTTAGATTATTTTCACCTACCAATGCTGATATGAGTTTTTATTTTTTTTTGTCCTCCAGAAGGAAGTGTGGAATGCTAAAATTTATGTCCCTTTCTAATGTTTTATTGGCAATGTGCTTGTGTTTGTATTAGAAATAAATCTAGCATGTCCTACATTTAATTTTCTTTGCAATATTGTCGTTGGAAACATGTTTGTATTTTTGCTAAAACTAATTCTAGCACATTCTAGATTTATTTCACTGTACAAATTTGTTATGTGTTTTTTTTTATGCTAAAATCAAATTTAACTTACGATATATTTATTTCACTTTGCAATGTTTTTATTGGCAATGTGCTTGTGTTTGTGATAGAGGGTAACATATAATGTTTTTTTTCACAATGCAATGTGGTTGTTGGAAACATGCTTATGTTTGTACCATATCCCATTCTTAGGCCACATATTCCATATGAAGGGCCTTCTAATCATTTTAGGGTTTACATTTTTTATATTGTAACAATAGTTTATGTAGGCATGGACTAAAACCTCACTGTCTCTAAAAGGCAATGTCAAATTACATAAGCATGGAGATGTCTCAAGAAAGATTATTATTGTAATGTTTTTATTGACAATGTTTTTGTGTTTGTGATAGAAGGAAATTTAGCGTGCACTACATTTACTTTACAATGCAATGTTTTTGTTGGCAATCTTCTTTTATGTGATAGAAGGGAGTCTAGCATGTGTTACATTTCCATTGCCTTGGCAATATTTTTAATGACAATGTGGTTGTGTTTGTGGTAGAAGGACAACTAGTTTGTGCTAGATTTCTTTCGGTTTGGAATGTTTTTCTTGGAAATATGCATGTGTTCGTGCTCAAAATAATTCTAGCATGTGCTATATTTATTTCACCATACAATGTTTTTATTGGCAATATCCATGTGTTTGTGATAAAAAGAAATCTAGGATACAACTATTTATTTTTCTTTGCAACATTCGTGTTGGAAATATGCTTGTGTTTCTGCTAGAAGTAATTCTATCACATTCTCTATTTCTTTCACCTTGTAATGTTGTTATGTGTTTTTTATTTGTGCTAGACGAAGATCTAGAATAAAATCTAATAATTGCCATAGTTAATGTTCTTTCATTGTGTTTTGATTTTATGGTTTCTAAAGCAAGCTAAGAATATACATGGCTATAAAAGATAATTTTTTTGTAAATATGATGTTGTTGTAGTCTCTATAGTTTTATTTATTTATTCACAATGTAATGTTTTTTTGAAATGTGTTTATGCTCGTGCTAGAAGGAAAGATAGTAGGTGATGACTTGCCTATAGTCACGATTAAAATAACATAATAAATTATTTGGGGGTTCCCTTTTTCTAATCAACACCATGATTAGCTATTATTGTGAGTTCTACACTTGTTATTGTTCTTGTTCATTTTTGTTACAAATACAATGATGCGATTAGTTATAGTATTTATAAATTCATACTTTCTTCAATAATTCGAAACCATAGACTATGAAGCTAATGAGAATTCAAAGGAAGCATCCAAGGAAAAATAATTTTCAAGAAACATGACACCAAAATATTTAAATGGTATGAAAATTTTATAATTAGTTTATACTTTGTTGCAATGGTTAGACATTATGCTAATAAATGGTTGTTGATTAGCTTATATTTATTATTTTATCAGGCCGATGATGAAATGTTGTGCACCTCCTTCGAGTGTCCAATTAGAATTTTTTTTTCTAATAAAAAAATTCTCTTATATCTTGATCAACCTATTTGGGATAAATGGTACCCTATTTTTAACTGTTACCAACTAGGAACATTAAAGTGTTCTCTAAGTCAACCCAATTTTGAGACTACAAGAGAAATAGTTTACATTATTTGACAACACGTACTCTTCGGCCCATATGGGATTAACCATGGAAGAAATTTCTTCAGTAGCAGATAAGCTATTGGATGAAACCATTTGGTTTTTTATTCCACTTAATCATCCAACAAATGCCACAAAATTAAAAGATTATTGTTCTAAATTGAAAACCAACAGAACATTATTGGAGGCAATGGTTACATATTGTGAAAGTCATGATGAGAAATTTAATGAGAATACTTTTACCACATTCAACATTCTTGAGAATTATGAAATTAACGATATTATATTTTCCAACTTTTGCAACATGGTGAGGGGTTTACTTATGTAAAAAGAACAAATAATACAAAGATAGAGTCCCTTTCTCAGCAAGCATGTGGAGTCCTTGATAGAATGATAAATGGATCAACAAGTCTTCAACGAGTTGACAAAAATTTTGAATTTGGTGGTCATTTTGGGGGCTTTGATATTTTTTCAACACTTTTGCACTCTTTTCCAATGTCAGTTGGAAGCAGTTTTACATACTAACCTTATTGTTCCGGATACACTTGCTTTGAAAAAAGAACCATTCCACAAGGATATAATATTGATTTTTTTTCGATTTATTATGGAAGAAATGAGTTGAATGAATTTACTACAGTTCTCTTAATAGAACTTTGGTTTTGTAATGATGTACGCAAGATTTTGGAATTTGCCATAAAGAACTCCAAGTTCAACTATAAAATGACTAGTGGCATATGAATATAAGTCTCAAAACAGGTATAGTTATGATATAGTTTCTACTATACACTTTTATACTTAGGAATTAAAAATTTTGGAAGCTTCAAAATACTTTCACACATTTGCAGACACATTTGATGAAAATGAGTTAGATTATGATTTTTGAATGGACTTATTGGAAAAACACCAACAATGTAGTGATGCAAAAGTGGTTATTACTCTCTATGCATGGACAAATTTAATCAAGGCTTGTTGTACATATGGAAGAAGAATTGCATGTGTTGTGAAAACATAGACACAAAGGATAATCATGTTGAATAATTACAAATATTTTCAACTATCAAATCCAGGATCTATTAACTACTTAGAAAATTTAGGTACTACAGTTTCTTTGTTGTTTCTCTTATAATACTTTGGATAATATTTTGTTTATATTTTTAATTGTCAAAGTGTTTACTAAAATGACTAACGATGAAGATTCTAAAACAGAGAATGATGAATGTGGGAAGCAAAAAAATAATTAATATAGTGCTTATGATGTTGAAAAAAGATTAGAAATGGAAACACGAGGAGAAGAAGTTATCATACCAAGAACATAATTTGTTTGCTTGTTTCTCTTGTTACTTTTTGAATTTATTTAATTTCCATATTCATAACATTTTTGGATGTCTATTATAGGGAATTATGAGAAGAATGAAATTAATCAAGACATTGACCATGGAATGATGGGGATAGAAATGGGTATTAATCATTGTAACTCTTTTTTTTTAATCTAAATTATTATTTTTATTATCGTGAATCATTATAGTTGGAAATAAAGAGAATGAATATAGTGACTAAGGGAATGTCCCACAAAACTACAATCAAGACCAAAATATTATATGGACAATTAAAGATGATTCGTTTTTTGTATAGTTTAATGGATTTTGTTCATTGTCACAATTTATAACATTTTTTTTATGTTTATTATAGAGACAAGCAAGGAGAACAAAGACATTGATCAAATGAATGTGAAACAAAGCTTTAATTAAGGACAAAATATAATATCAGGTACTTATAATATGTCCACTTGTTTTCCTTATTATTTAATGATTTTATTCATTTTCACAATTCAAAATATTTTATATGTTTAATTTAGAGAAAAATAAAGGTAACAAAGATGATGACGAGGTGCAAAGTTACAAATATGAAGATAATGTCATAGCAAATAATTATAACTTGTCTTCTTATTTATTTTATTATTCTTTGAACTCTAATGCTTGTAACTACCATAATGTTGTACATTTTTATTATAACTAATAGAAAGGACAAAATTAACAATCAAAATAATGTTAAAGGTGTGTGTGGGTGTGTTTCTTTTTAAAGGTTTATTACTAATGTCTTTTTTTGTATTGGTATTTGATTGAATGTTTAATAAGAAGTATTATTGGCAGTTGATTGAATGTTTGATATGTTTACTCCAAGTTTTATCAAGATGATAAAATAACTTATTATTTCATCTATAAATAGTGAAAAAACCATTGAACGTAAGTGTATTGTCTCAACAATTTATTTAGTAGTTTTTATAACATGAATAAAATGGTTTGACTAGATTATTTGTCATTGTGTTGCAGCCAAAATAACTGAAAATAAATTAGTTATTTTTGAACTAAAGGACATTTTTTTTTATCATAGCATCAATGATGAAGCAACAAACAAAGGGCATATTTAGAAAATGGGAACTGATGTTGATTACACAATAGAGAAAATATTATTTTGGATTCATCCACATGTAAAAACATTTATTGAAATGTGTTTCAAAAATGAATATCTTGACATTGCAATTTGGACGACAGCTTTGAAAGAAAGCATGACAAGAGTTTTAAAAAAGTTGGTTTCAGAAAAATTCAAGATAAACTTGTGTTTATGTGGACTTCTTAAGATTGTAAACCACAAAAGGGACATAAGGTCATTGACAATCCAAGCATAGTTATACACACTAAATCATTGAAAAAAGTATGGGAAATGCATACCCAATATGATGCAACCAATACTATTACAATGGATTGTTCACTTGAGAGCGTGAAAGGTAATCCCAAAGAAAATGTTATTCTTTCCCCTCCAGTCATTGGAACAAATCAAGAGGATAATTAGGTTATTAATGTGCTATGAAGAATGTTGCATAAACTCAAGAAGGCCATAGATGTGCGAGCTACTTTTAAAGATGTTCAATTACATTTAGAAGGACCTTAATATGACCGATGTCTATTTCATGTTATTATATGTATGACATCACGAATTATTATTTTTATTTCACAACACTAATAAAATAATTGTTGATTTGGTTTTTCATTACTAAAAGCAAAATACTTTTATTTTCCTTATTTATGGTGAGATATTGTGTTGATAATAACTATTGATTTGAATGGCCATTTAATGTGTTCATATCAAAATTTCCCATTCTATAGAATTTTTTACAATGGATTACATTAAATGTAAAAATTAATGGATAACTGGTATATTTGTTTGAATTAGATCATTACAATTATTTGTTTCAAGTTTGGTTTAAGTTATCATTATGCCTCTTAGAAATTAGTAATGTGAAGGATGGCCCATTGTATTTTTATAACATTTTTTAATCCATGTAAGTTGAAAAACTATATTAGGTTGTAGGTAGCACCAACAATAAACATACAATTTGTACTAAAAGAAGCACCAAAAGAAACTAAGGTAGAGACTCTAGAAATTAGCATATAAATAATTAGGTTTGAAATTTAAAAATTGTATTATATTGTATGTGGAAAATAATATATAATTTATTTGTTTCAATTTTGGTTTAAGTTATCATTACACCTCTTAGAAATTGTTAATGTGAAGGATGGCCCATTGTATTTTTATAACATTTTTTAATCCATGTAAGTTGAAAAACTATATTAGGTTGTAGGTAGCACCAACAATAAACATAAAGCTATATTAGGTTGTAGGTAGCACTAACAATAAACATACAATTTGTACTAAAAGAAGCACCAAAAGAAACTAAGGTAGAGACTCTACAAATTAGCATATAAATAATTAGGTTTGAAATTTAAAAATTGTATTATATTGTATGTGGAAATTAAAATATAATTTATTTGTTCCAATTTTGGTTTAAGTTATCATTATACCTCTTAGAAATTAGTAATGTGAAGGATGGCCCATTGTATTTTTATAACATTTTTTTAATCCATGTAAGTTGAAAAACTATATTAGGTTGTAGGTAGCACCAACAATAAACATACAATTTTTACTAAAAGAAGCAGCAAAAGAAACTAAGGTAGAGACTCTAGAATTTAGCATATAAATAATTAGGTTTGAAATTTAAAAATTGTATTATATTGTATGTGGAAATTAATGTACAATTTATTTGTTTACTTTGACTAGACCATTGTAGCTATATTTTTCAATTGCAATTAAAGAAATCATTATAAGTATTAAAATCAATGATTTAAATGGTGGGACAATGTGTTCTTAGAATACTTTTATTCCATACAAATTAAATAAAGGTATTATGTTGTATGTATAAAGTAAACATATCATTAGTTTGTTCATTTTAATGGGGCCATTGTATTTGTATTTTGTGATTACTATTAACTCATTGTAAAATTCCCTTTGCGTTCAAATGGAAATAATTCATAATAAATATTAACATCATTTTTAAATTGGTAGGTTTTTATGTCCTTAATCAATGAAGTGTTGAAGTGGAGATGTGTTAATATCATACAAGTAGTTGCAGTGTAGATGCACATGAGAATTACTACAAGTCAAAAGATGGTGGTATTTGAAATGGGAGGAGTATTCTTCCAATCATATGCCAAAGTTGAACTAAATTTTCATATTCAAAGAGAACGAGATTGGCAGTTTGGTGATGGGTCCTATTTTTTAAGGCCTTTTTAGTCAAGTATGAAAATGTTGCTTAAAAAATTATGATGTCGCAATATGGACATTAAATGTTACTGACAAGTACATCTGAAAAGTACTAGAAAAATCAAATACTGATATAGAGGACTTTAAATTTGCACGGGACAGGTCTCATTGTCATTTGCAAACAAAATTGGATGCAAGGAGAACAAGCCAATCTTATGAGAAAATGTTGACTGATGCGCGGTCCCAATATGGAGATAATTATGAAGAATAAAATGTATTGTTAATAGATACAACAAATCATACTTTTCAATTCATTAGATATCGATCAAACCACATGTTGATAAAATCCTATACAGGAAAAGACCAAGATACTTGGCTTATGCAAGTTTTATTCCCCTTTCTTAAGACACTTCATGTTATCAATGAAAAACATTAGTACATTCAAATGTTCAATAGAACATGTAATTCATTATATTGGATGGAGATAATTTCCTTTATAGATTTGTTGAAAAGTACATTCCAAATTTTTGATACATTTTGGACATAGTTTTTGTTGAATCAATTTGTATGATTTTATATTTTTTGAAATATATGGGAATTTCCAATTATATTAATATGTATATTTCTTATTATTTATAATTTCTTTTGCAATGACTTTGTTGTATCGATTTTTTCTAAGATGTGTGCGTGCATTTTTAATTGAATTGTTTGTCATTTAAATTATCTTGCATGAACCATCGAGGCATTTTATTTTTAATGATGTATGTTTACTTATATGCATCAATAATCATAATATATAAATGTGAAATATAAATTTTGAAATAGAAATCCTTGCAAACGAAGGTGTAATTATTGCTAAAGAAAGTATAATATTTGATAAAATGTTATGTGCACTATTCACTATTCACAATGCATTTTTCACTATTAAGGCCAATGGGAAATGTGTCATAAGTGAATGATTTGAACTTTTTGAAGCATAAGATATGTGATTTATTAATCCATAATTTTCATAAATTTATATGCCTAAATCAATTAATGGTTGTAACTGCAATGATATCATATTGAAAATCAATAAGGCATAAATATGAGTGCGTAAATGTGATTTGTAATTTTTGAAATAAAAATCTACTGTAATATAATTTTGCATTTCTTGAAAAAAACATATAATTAATGATAATGATTGCTAAGTGGAATATCAAGGTTTTATTAGACACTATCATGGATGAATTATGTCTTTGAACTGTAAGGCAGCTAATTTGATTACTTAAAAGTTATTTTTTTGTAAATTTGTATTTTAAATAAACTGAAATCATATGATTTGAGCTAGAATTATATTATTGACTTGTACTTAGTTATGTCCATTAATATTATTGTATAAATGTGATATATAATATTTGTATAATATGATGCATTTCTTCCAAAAATAAGTCTTATAATTTGTTGATAATAAGTATTAAGTGGACACTTTATGCTAATGGGTGATGGCTCATAGGTGAATACTACTCGTTAAATTGTAGGGCATTCGATTTTTAATCCATAACTTTTTTTATATATTCTTAAATCAACTATTTGTATATGTAATCATCTCATCTCACATAATTTAATAAGGAATCAATTTATTGACTTGTATTTCGTTATCACTTAACTTATTAAGAGTGTATTAATGTCATATTGTATTGCTTTGAAACAAAACTCTATGTAAAGAAAAATTATCTTCTTAATAAAACATGGAATAATTAATTAACAATGTGATAAGTGGATGATCTATACTCATTAACGAGATGGGTAAAAAATAGTTGTATTTAAACTTTTTGCACCATAAGACATTGATTTTCTCATTCATATTAACATTTTGTCATTTTCAATTCTTAAATAGTTTATTTTTTATTTAAATAATTTCATATAAACCAATATGACATGAAGAATTCTATTTGGTCATATGCATTGATAGAAGTTTATAAATGTAATGCATTTTTGAAATGTAGCTCTTAATGTAATTAAAAAAAAATATATTTTACAAAACAAATTATAAGTAACTGATAATGAGTTCTAAGTGACCTATATAAATCCATTTATTGACTTTTATTTTCCTATCATGAGGTTTAATATAAGTGTATAAATGTGACATCTTTTTTTTTTGAAATAAAACTCCATGTAAAATTAAATGTTCTTCATAACAACACATGGAATAATTATTTGGTATTGAATGTTAAGTATATCGTTCAAGTTCATTCAGTATACGAGTTATAAATAAATGAATTTAAACTTTATGCAATGTACGACATTTGATCTTCCCACCCCTATTAACATTTGGTAAATTTCAATTTTTAAATAAATTATTTGTAATTGAAATAATCTCATAGAAGCCAACAAGACAAGTTTGTATTAAATTATACTTAGTATGTATGTATGTATGTATAAATGAAGTTAATTTTTGAAATCAAGTTCTTAATGTAAGTAAAAATATATTTTTTAGAAAATTAATAATTTAAAATCAATTGTTGATGAGTTCTAACTCGTTTAATTTATTTTGAATCAACAACCTTTTCTAACTGTGCATTCTTAAATCAATTATTTCTATATGAAATCATGCCATATAAGTCAATAAGTCAAGAAACCATTAATTGATTTTTATTTAACTATCATGTGGTTTAATATGAATGTATAAATGTGACATTGCTATTGCTAGAATAAAAATCCATGTAAACAAAATGCATTTTCAAATAAAACATGGATTAATGAATTTACAATGAGCATTAAGTAGACTATTTAAGCTCATTCAAGAGATGGGCCACAAATGGATGTCTTCAAAAGTTTTGCACCTTTTGACATGATTTTCCCATCAAGATTAACATTTTGTAAATTTCAATTCTAAAATAAATTATTTGTACTTAAAATAATATCATAGAATCCAACAAGACTTAGAAGCTATTTATTCATTTCCATTTAATTATATGTATTGATATAAGTTTATAAATGTAATTTATTTTTGATAAAAAGCTCTTAACGTAAGTAAAGATATATGTTTTACAAAACTAATTAGAATTAATTGATAATGAGGTTTAAGTGGTTTATTCAAACTACATGAAAAATCAAGTTCATAGATGAATGCCTTTTAATACATATTTAATATGTAAAATCAATATCTTAATGATAATATATTCGTATTTAGATTAAGTATTTAATAATTAAAGAACACGTGGACTTATATAAATTTCAACTAAAATCCATGAGTTATGTTTCACAATTATTTCTTCCTCATTAAAAATTCTTATCATTTCTCCTCTTAGTGAAAGTAATGATTGATCATGGTTTTCCATACCATTGGTTGGTATTATTACATCGAGACTATTATTGGTTTCCACAATGTTGACAAGGAGAGATAAATATCCACACTACCATCAACTATACTAATCTTTGAAAACTCTTGCCTCCACTACTTACAAGAAGACTGCTAATTCTTTCTTACTTCAATTTGTGACATTGTCCATCACAATGGAATGACTCGAATACCCATTTAAGAACTCTCATTTGATGTACTTGGATTTGAGTGGAGAAAGATCAATGGTGCCTAAGCTTCTTGAAATACCTAGATCAACAATGCATAACTTTTATAATGGATGCCTGGATTCTATGAAGACGAATGATCACCCCCTCATTAGTGCTTCATAAAGGCACAAAGGGACTGTAGGAAATTGAACTCAAAAACATTTTACTAAGTTTTTAGTAGACTAGCTTCAATGCAATGCAAGGGACGCGCATCCTTTCCATTTACACTAAGACCCTCACATCAACATAATTAAATCAAAAAGTCCTCCATAGGTTGTGGGAAAGGGGTTTAGAGTTGTCAGACACAAAATTCAAACATCGAGGAATCTAGTTCGTTATCCATAACTATAATATCTTTATTGGATGTTAGACATACTAATAAGATTTAGCTTGAATCAATTGCTTCTAAGAGTTTGATTTCACATCCTTATTGTGTATTGATACTTTTGTACATAACAACTCATGTTTGACCTATTCATGATCTCTATTTGGTTTGAAATTACTAAATTATTTTTATGTTGAATTAAGTTAATATGGCGATTTACAAACGAATGAATGTTGTTGAAGGCCTTGTAATAGAATACTTCCAAATTTAATGAAATATGTGTTATAACATGTGTGTTGTGGCAAAGGAATATGGGGAGTGTGGAGCCAAATGAGGCCTAGGCCAAACAACCATGGTGTGGGGCTTGAACCAGCCAGGGCCAAGAGGAACAAATTATATTATATTATTTTATTCCATTTTAAGGATAGAGTATAAAATAGTTTTAGTTAAAAATTTAGAAAACTAACCTAACAAAATATTTTTAAAAGAAGGAAGTTTACGTGAGAGCATAAACTTAATTTCTAGTCTATTTCAAAGAGTAGTCTATAGTTTTTCTGGGGTAGAAAAATCATAACTTTTTATTCAGGTATAAAAATTTATATTGTACATGCCCATTGTTTCACTATATGTTAACATGATTAAAAACACAAATATAGATAAAAATAGATTTCCTTCAGGATTTTTTATCGAGCCCATGAGTCCCCTTTTCAGTTTCCATCATGACCAAAAAGACCATAAACAATTGTCTCTATTAGCTCACTAGTCGGTACAAAAAACTAGGCCATTTAATTACATCATATAAAACTAGCCACTATTTTAAAAGACAATTTGTTCAGTAAAAACATAAATCTATGACATTGTCTAAAAAATCCTGATAAAACCATGTGCCTATAATATAGACCAAAAAATGGTTAGTGTTGGTATCTGTGAACTATCCTATCTAGAAATTTGTTGACCTTCCAAGAGGACAGATCTTGCATAGCACCGTCCTTAGAGAGCTGCTATTCCACTTTGCATTTCGCTCCCTGGAGTAACTGAACCAATTCCAGTGCTTGCATCGATGTCATTTGTTGGCTCTTCTCTGGATAGTTGAGCTTGTTGTCCATCCTCCACAATTTCCATTTGATCCAGTGAATTATTCTAAATTTTCTTCATGTCCTCTTCAACAAATGAAGGAGGATACTTCTACTCCAATTCCCTTGGCATGATGTATATTACTTCCAACTGTATATTACTTGACCCTAATTATAGCCATAAAAATTATTCATGTGTAACCACCCTCCTCCCACATATAACCAAGTAACCAGTCAACCGGGGTAACCATGTGACGAGAGAGGTCACTATGAAGGGATTAAACCTCCTTTGTGACTTTAGGGTAATGGAATCGATGTAACACATCAACCATACCTTCCACATCAGCAACAACACCCCCAGGAGATATCTTAGCCACTCAGGCATGTTGCCGCTGGGTCCCACTCACCTTTTATACCTCTTTACATCTAGATGCTCTCATGCTATGGGCATGACAACGTCCAAGGAGCTCTGGACACTTTCACATGCCTGAAAGACAACGTCTAGGGACTTTTCCCAATAGACCTACGCCAACACTTTTCTAGCCCAAAATTTTGGCCACTGCCTGGAAATTGTTATAACTTTCAGAATCCAGCAAAGACATGATGAAAAGACTACTAAACCAAAAATCAACCTTACGACTAGGCTTGACCATCTCCAACCTTGACTAACATTTTTTCAAACACTTGTCATCAATGCAACCTACAGGTCTAGGATACAAGACAAAGCATGAATGACTGAAAGATCTTATGAAACATGACAAGAAGGATCACCACATTCTCCATTGAACTATTATAACATCAATTAGGTCTTGCATCCATCACTTTAACAATTACAAGTAAATACATGAGATAACCATGAAATGAACGAGTCAATTAACCATGCTTATAACCAGCGTAAATCCATATAAATAACAAATATATAACAACCATTAAATTCACATATAAGCAATTGCAAAAACAAGATAACTTAGCTTTCATTAATCATAGGAAAATCCGACCAGGTTTGAGACTTCCACGTACCTTTCAAGCATAGACATGGTTGAACCAACTATTTCATTCAACCAGTCACCCCCATGCCATATTCCAAGCATGAATGTGGGATCTCATGGATTAACCAATCCAAGAACAACCAAGGGAATCCAGAGGGTAAACCACCTTCACCCTCACCAAACTTTGATCAGACCAAAACTGGTGCTCCGATCAAAACTGAACCGAACTTGGAATGCCATCCGGAATCCATCACTATCCTTGAGGAATTTTCCGTCTTCTTGTCTCTCAGGCTTTACCCCAATCAAATCATGAATTACTAGGCACTAACTTGAGACCAGTATCTTAGGCTTTATCGTAATCCAAACCCAGATCACTAGGCCATAAACCAAGAATTCTCCATCAGGAGCTACCGTGTATCCCACCAAAATCGACCAAGGCATTCCTAGGCCATTGGGAATGAACCTTGAGACCACCTCTGCCACAGATTCTGAAATCCATTCGGCAAACTAAAGCTCAAAACTGAGATAAACATCCCAACATACCATGGCATCTAGATAAAGGCAAGGTTAGGTTGAAAACAACTGTCATGACCTAGAAAAATCATGCCATCGACAATAAGAGAACCATACACCAACATTCAAAGCCATGCATGTCAAAACCAGCTAGGAAATCACACATGAAATATGTTACATGCAAATATTCCTATTGAAGTTGTTGATCGTGCTCTTTTGATGCAGGTGCATCTAACCTAGGGTTGAATCTTTACTAAAGAAGTTAGTTTCTCAAATTAGGATTTAATTATTTATTGTATTTTTGTATAGTTTTATGAAAGGATTAAAATTATTATAAATAGCAGAAGGTTTGAGAGTATTTTGGAAGAATTGAGAGATTTGTGGATTATTCGGATATTATCTAGAGATAAGGGATTAAGTGTGAGATTTTATGGATCATGAGAGATATTTTGTGGAGTTCGTTTAGGATCAAGAACCTAGGTTCATATCCACTAGTATAAATCTAGGTGAGCCCATGAGGAATCTAAGTAGGCGTGAGAGTGAGGAATGAGATGCCAATGACTAGGTCAATAACTCTCATGTAAATATTAGTAAATATTATTTTTTATTATTAATTATTTCTGAGATTTTATATGCATTCTTTGCGTGTTAATTTTAGTTTTATGTGTGTTTAATTATTAATTTACAGGCCCCATGTGGTTTGTTGTGTCATTTTCGTATTAGAGCTTCGATGGATAAACATTGTTATGTGTGAAGAATTTGTGCATAAGTTACTATGGAAAATTTTGGGTAGTTGGGATCCAATGTTGTGCATGTTGTTGCATTGTATTGTTATATTATTCCATAGAAATTAAATTGGAGTTGTTGTTATGTAGAACACCGTGTGTAAGAGTATGCTTGAAGTTGCAAATGCCATTAATTGAGTGTATGAGAGGACTATTTGAAGGCTTACACATGGTTGCAAAAATGTGTTAGCAATGAGGACCTTTGCGTGAGGATCGTGGCAAGCGGTGTGGCAAAGGTGAAAATACATGCATGTGGATCATGGCAGACACTTTTAGAGAGGTGAAAAGACAAACGTAGTAGGGAATGGACTATGGAAATCGAGGTAGAAGAAATTATGATCTTGTTGATGTAGACATGGTCGAAAAGTTCTGAAAAGAAAAATAAAAAAACTGAATCTTTTCTCCACCATGGTCTTCATCTATGCCATAGGTGAGGGAGAGGCCACATTCCAAGATGAATTATTAGATATTTATATTGACTATATGTGTATGACATTGCACTGAAGCTAGAGTTTTCATTTTGGGAGCCAACAAATTTATATTGCAATAAATTTATGGTTCTATTTTGTTCTTATCTCAATATGTTTTTTATTTTCCAAAGGAAATCCTCTACTTAATGTGTGTGTTATGGTCTAATCGATACCTTGTGCAACAATATTACGATTTGATTATGGAGTGGACTAATGCATAATTGATGCATAAATTTATTCTTTGTGAGGTCCGATTAGAGAGGTTGACGGTTGGGAGATTGCATATATTTCCAGATCTACTTACTGAATGTCAGATCTACCTATTTACTGCATTGGATTGTCGAATATGCATGATATGCCGGATCTGATCTCACATGGTGATATCGAATCTCTGGTTCAGATCTTCGTTCAAGTTTTAATTAATGTTGATTATTTGGACTCTTTCATACTGCATGGAACTTTTGCAAGTTTGGCGAGTGAATGAAATATTTGTCTTCAATCTTGTGCTACCTTTGTAGAGTTGACTTAACATTTTGGTATCGGCGTTTTTTTACATTCAATTCTTGCCGATGTATTGTTTCATACCATAGAATCTGGCTACTATAAAATCAATCCACGGGATATGGTAGACATCTCTACAAACATCAATATTGAACCACAGTGCTGATCGTGATGCGATGCCGCCATGCCATTTAACCACCAACTGTTGTATTCAGATTTCTATATGCAAAACCACGTTTATTGCAAAGCCAATCAAAATATTCTATATGAGTGGAACACATTCAACCAGGGCTTGAATTAAAATCACTAGTGGTTGTTAAATATTTTCGAACTGTCACAACTAGGCCCCATGAATTTACCCTAAAATTGCAATTGAATTTATCCTAAAACTGTGATTGCAGTAGAATTTTGAACATAAGTGGTGGAAGAAAGTGCATTTTATTATTCGTACATGGCCAAGTGAATTGATGTCTGCCATCATTTATTCGCAAAGATTTATGGCTTATAGCATTGGGAATTAGCAATGTAACTGCTGAAGAACCATAGCGTTGGGAATAATTGGCTTTACATTGCATTCAAACACATTAAAAAAAAAAATCGAACTCATACCTCTCCCATGTACGTTATAAAAGATTATTTTAAAGGGAGTGCACATTATATTAATGTATGAGAGATTATTTTAATCTAGGCGGGATAATGAGTGGAGTGGAAAATTTACATTATTTTAAAGGTCAAATCACTTTTAGGTGAATACATAAAGTTAAGGGATGTATATAAGATCATTTCAAAAAGTGATCATAAAACAAAGAATTACTTTAAAAATTTTGTAATATTAATGGAGATATAAGGTATTTTAGAGTGATAAGTAGATGATTTGAGAAGAAATAATTGTAACAAAAAGGGTGCATTATCGGGTGCATTATCAATTATATCTAACACCCAACATCCATTAACGTAAAAGTTGATGTCAATTTAGAAATCAGGAGTTAAAGAGTCATAAGTCAAGTCAAAATTACATTGAGTTTGAGTCATTGAATATAATGGATGTATGATCGGTGGAACTCGACACCCGAAACTTTGGTCAATGTATTGTAAAGACAAGATCTATTGCAGTGGTTTGCAATGAAGGAAGCATAGTACAAAGGAGTGCTTAGAAGGAAGCATAATACAAAGGAGTAACTTGATAAAGTGTTAGTTCAATTGCACGTTATAATGAACAAGGTGAAGTTTGCGAAAGAAGGAGATGAAGATGAATATGGATAGTCATTTGCAGAATTCAGAGAAAATCCACAACGATGCCATAACAATTGTCGTACATGATGACGAGTTTGAGAAAGAGATCGTTGAGTTGAAGGCATGAATTGACATGCTGATGTTAGAAATATGGATGGATAATGAAGAAGGCAATTAGATGTCCAATCAAGAAGTTGACTGCAAGGAGATGGAAGCGCAAGTTGAAAGTTTTGTTAAGAGATGCGGAAAACCTCCAGATAATTGAGATGAATGTATGCATTTGTGAACCATAACAAAGAACATTGATTAGTGAGGATGGTGATGATGTTGAAATAAAGTATGTTGATATGAATGTGGGTTTGATTCCCATAGATGGTACCACAAACTATTTAGAAGATCTGCATATGATGATTGAATCATCGATGGAAGATAACAATTATGTTGGTTTTAAATCTGAAAATTGGTGTGTGGATGTAGGATGTGTTACAGATCATAGACAGGACACTAATTTTGTCTCATGCAGGGATGAAGACAAGACTCTTGAAATGATTTCCGAAGGAGACCGTAAAATGCTTATGAAACATGAAGAAGAACTACAATTGCTAGAAAATATGTTGATGGAACTTGAATCTAAGAAAGTTTCAAATGAAGAAGAGGAATACTCAAACATGTTTAATAGTGAAAGTGCGGAACCTGAATGTAATTTTCAATTTAATGTTAAAGATGATGAATTGATATTCAAAGTTAGTAACAATAAAAGTCGAACAGAAACTAGATTAGATATTGAAATTGAAGAATTAAGGAAACTGATGGGAAAAGTACACAAACCAAGTCACTGTGACATGGAGAAGAATGACAACAACATGATACATTTGACAGAACAAGTATACATCAACAAAGCAGGAGGAGAATTACAACATAAAATTTGGAGGCGTGGAAGACAGAAAAATATAACAAGAGAATCGAAACAATTTGACAGAGCGCTTGATCAGCAACAGATTAAAGTTTGGGATCCACGATGAATTTAATAAGTTTATAAAGACATATGGTCAAGAGACCATGATTTTGTTTTAATTGGGGAGTTTGATGCAATATCATCTAACCTAGGGTTGAATGTTTACTAAATAAGTTAGTTTCCTAAATTAGGATTTAATTATTTATTGTATTTTCCTATGGTTTTAGGAGAGAGTTAGAATTATTGTAAATAGAAGAAAGTTTGAGAGTATTTTGAAAGAATTGAAGTATTTGTGGGTTAGTTGGATATATTCTAGAGATAAGGGATTAAGTGAGAGATTTTATGGACCGTGAGAGATATTTTGGGAGTTAGTTTAGGATGTAGAACCTACATTGGGTTCAGACCCACTTGCATAAATCTAGATGAGCCCATGAGGCATGTAAGTAGGTGTGAGAGTGAGGCATGAGAGGCCAATAACTAGGCCAATGGTTGTCCTATAAATATTTTATTTATTATTAATTATTTCTGAGCTTTTATAATCATTCTTTGTGTGTCAGTTTTAGTTTTATGTGTGTGTTGAATTATTAATTTGCAGGCCCCCTATTGTTTGTTGCATCATCGTTCTTCCTTGATCCTTTCTTTTTTCCTTTCCATTTTATTTATTTCCTTCCTTGATCCAAAGCTAGAGTTCTCCAAGAAAACTCTAAGTGGCCAAGAGTGAGAGAGGGAGAATAATGAGAGAGCTATAAAACTTGAACTGGAAAAAGGTTACCAAATGATCCTCATATACCTTCTTATTAATAAGGCTTCTATTTTCTTCATTTTCCATTATTCTCCTTCATTTTCCTCCTCACATGCTACCTGTGATCTTTCACCTTACTTTTCTCCTAATTTCCTTCATTTACATAAATAAATGTGCTAAAAATGCCTTTTTTCCTTTTAATGCCTTTAATTTTTCCTCTGTCAATTTCCTTAGGCAAAAACACATCCAGTGATGCCCACTAGGATATCCTTGCCCAACATTCAGCTTGGAATAAGTGTCCCTTAACCGTGGTCTTATTTTTCCTTTACTAAATTTTATTACATGAACTTTTCACCAAAGAGGTTACAACATCATGGATCGATTGATGTATAATGTTTAGCATGACTTTGATTATATATGTTTTTCCCATTTATAATTTGTAAACAGAAACTGTAATTTTATATCAATAATAATATAAAATATTTTTTTTTCAACTTTTATTGCGGATTAAATAAGAGGTCATATTACAATGTTGTTTTTTCTATGTCCATATTCATTGAAAATCTAATATAATAATGTAATTCAAATAAAAAATAACAAATAAAACTATTCAGAGCTTTTTCTCTTTCCAGTGGCCCCCACCATCTCGCTTATGTGGCAATTCCTTATTGGATGTCGGGTTCTAAATGAATTCCACAAAAGACACCATCCAAAGATCCCAATACCACTATTAAAAACTAGGGAATGAAATTTGTTTTCACAACATTTTATAATGGTTATCGAAGGATGTTGTATCAAGGAAATACAAGCAAGATTAGGAGTGATTTTGCTGCCCTAACTCCCTCTCCCCCTTCATTTAGGGGACCATTGTATCAGGTTCTAGCATAGTTACAATGTTAATGTTAGTGTTAGAGCAGATAATGGCCATTTACAAAATTAGTTTTTTCTTTTTCTTTTTTTCAATGATTTGTCATACACTGACAAATATTGAAATTAAATCACCCTTCAGTAGGGGAGTTATGTCACATCAAAGCTTGCTTAGCCAATGGAAAACTATAAATAAGATTTTCAAAAATTAGAACAATATTTTTTAGTTTACGGAAAAATGGAAATATTTACCATTTTATGAAAAACCTAGGTTAAAATCACAACAAAGTCATAAAAACTCAACAAACTAATCCAAAATCAAGGGACTTTGACTGAAAGATGATTGCTATAGTCCATGTATGAGGTAGGGACTAATAACGTGCACATACTTATTAAAATCAAAGGGGCTAAAAAAGTAGTTTGTTTAAGGGAAACAATACTACTTTTATAGTGTTAAGAGATAGTTCCAAAATACCTTCCTATTTTGAGTTTATAATAAGTCAAGAAATTAATCTAATATGCTCATAAGAACACCAAGTCATATGAAAATTTTGAATTGTAATGTAAAGTATAAATTCAAATATAAAATTAGAAAAGTTTATGATTGAGGAAATTGGACTGAACATGACATAAAACAATAAAATAGAGTTTATGAAGTAAATAACACTATAGAAAGTGATTTCAAAAGTAAAAATCATTTCTATGAAAACATGGAATTAGGACTGAGTCCATCCATCACTTTCGAGTGGTAAAGTAACAATATATATCTAAAGATAAAACCAAAAAAGTCTACCATGTAGGAAATTGCACTGAACATAACATAAAACAATAAAATAGAGTTTCATAAGTAAACAAAACTATATCAAGTGATGCCAAAAGTAAAATCCATTACAGTGAAAATAAGAACTTAGGACTGAGTACACCCATCTCTCTAGAGTTTCAAAATAATAATATATATCAAAAAAGAAAACTAGAAAAGTCTACTATTAAAAAATTTGGATTGAACATTACATAAAAAAGTAAAATAGAGTTTAAGAAGAAAACAAGACTATATCAAGTGATATCAAAAGTTAAAAACATCGTGAGGAAAACATGGAATTAGGACTGAGTACAACCATAATTAGCATGTGAAGGAGTATTGTAGTGAAGTCTCTCTATCATGGAGGAAACCCTTATTTTTCCACAAAATTTAGGAGTAATGAGTAATAAAAAGGAAATTTGGCTTCCTCTACCAAATATCTTGATGGACATTGTCCTTCATGAGGAGGTCAGGTGTAATGGATTTCTTGGGGGTCTAGTGTATCAATGTTCTACTAGAGTTCTAAAATTTTGAAGAATTTGGTGTCCCATGTACAACTAGTGCCTAGGTCATGGATGGACTCTTTTACCTATTGATTAACATCTTCATTATCCTTGTACACTCTTTGTAACTTGACATTGTCCTTAGTAGCCTTAATATATTTCTAAATGGTTGAAAGAGTTAAATTCTCAAAAGCAACAAATGCAACAATGGGATCACGCTATTTCGTAGTCTTATGAAGAGGATCCTTCCCCTGATAAGATGTACAAGGAGCCATAATTTATAAGGAGTCATGCATGTAAACAAAATCAGTAGAAAATTAATTCCAAAATCATCTATAATGAACTAATGTCCAAAGAGAGAGATATTGCACAAAATTATACTTTCCAATTGCGAAATCAATCTTATTCTCTACTCATCGCAAGACAGAAGGAGCCCAATCTATAAGGTGAATCATGTTCATGCCATTCTCATTACACAAAATTCAAACACAATATTTTATGAAGACAATTGAATCATTTGAATGATGTCCTTCTTAGGAAAACTCTCTCTCACTAAGGATTGTCCTTCTCATTAACTTCCAAGATAAAATTCACTTAGTCGTTATTGTTGGTTATCTAACAATTAGTAGATGACATAATGCACTCATCAAACATATCATATAGATAAAATACATGAATATAATATTGAAAATATATAAAAAATAATTTATCTATTAAAATTAAAATTTTAATATTTAATCAAATCAATA
>APFE030602901.1:53598-63820 GCA_000404065.3 Pinus taeda | reverse complement strand
AAATACAATAATTTTTTCACATAGGAAAAATAAATCATCTCTCTCTCTCCCCCCGTCTTTCTCTCTCCTTCAATCTCTGTGTGCCCTCCCCTCCCGCTCATTCTCCCCCTCTCCATTCCCCACATCTCTCTCTGTCTCTCCCTCTCTCTCTCTCTCTCTCTCTCTCTCTCTCTCTCTCTCTCTCTCTCTCTAACTAATAACAAAATACAATATTTTTTTCACATAGATAAAATAAAACATCTCTCTCTCCCTCTCTCTCAACCTAACTAATAACAAAATACATTAATTTTTTCATGTAGGTAAAATAAAACATCTCTCTCATAACGAAATATAATAATTTTTCACATAGGTAAAATAAAAAATCTCTCTTAACAAAATAGAATATTTTTTTCAAATAGGTAAAATAAAACATTTCTCCCTCCCCCATCTCTCTTACTAATATTTATCTCTCTTAACAAAATATAATAATTTTTTCACATAGGTAAAATAAAACATCTCTCCCTCCCACCTCTCTCTTACTAATATTTATCTCTCTTAACAAAATATAATATTTTTTTCACATAGATAAAATAAAGAATTTGTCTTAACAAAATATAATATTTTTTTCAGATAGATAAAATAGAGAATCTCTCCTCAAAAACTATAATAAATTTTCGCATGGATAAAATAAAGTATCGCTTAACAAAATATAATGATCTTTTCACATTGGTAAAATAAAACATTGGATCATATGATTGAGAGTATAATAAGCTTTCTCTGAAATAAATAAAATAAAATAAAATATCTCTTAACAAAATATAATAATTTTTTCACATAAATAAATAAAACATTAGATCCTCTTGAAATCTAATATTTTATTTTACCTATTTAAAAAAATATTAAATTCTCTTAATATAACCTATTTTGAAAAAATTATTATATTTTGTTAAGAACATTGTATCCTCGTTAAATCTAATATTTTATTTTACCTATTTGAAAAAATTATTATATTATCCTATTATACTCTCTTGAAAACATTATTATATTTTGTTAAGAAAGATGTCTTATTTCCCTGAGAGAGCATGTTATACTCTGGATAATAGCATCGAATGTTTTATTTTACCTATGTGATTTTTTTTTATATTTGAGAAGTATAATAGGCCATCACATGCGTTGGTGCAATAACACATGTGTGATGATGGTGTAACATCTAGCGAAATACAATCCACCTACCCAGCTGAGCTGTCATACTCCCAAACAATGGGATATTAGCAAGACGTTCTGGTGATTGGAGATGATACTCACTTCATATTGAAACGATGTTCTTCAGGATGACAGATGAGGGTAACTACATCTTGGAACGGTTTCTTTGAGATGACGGATTAGGTTTAGGGAGAAAGAACAGAGCCTCACTCTTTTCTTTTGATGTTGCATATAGTTGCTAATATTGGATTGTTATATGGTATGGATTCCAATTTCGAGGTAAGAATCATCTATATTCCCCTAATCAGCTATTATTTCTGTCTATGTATCACTTCGTATGTACCATATTTGTTTTTGCAGAGGTGGGCAGATTTGGACCAAACCATCTTGAGTTGATTTGCAACATATAGTTTTAGGAGCGATTGGTGGCAGAGTTGTGGGGTTCTGTATCTCCATCACCCTCACTAGCTAAGCCCAATCCAACCCACTTCCATGCTCGATTTGACAGAGAAGCGGCCGAACCTCAAGATGAATGGAGAAAGCCTGTGTTGGTGGCTAAGAGAGAAACAAAATTGTGAAGATAAAAATTGAAAAGGTTTTAAGAGTACGACCACTACCAAGAAATCAAATGTCTAAACTAAAATCGATTCAAACAAAGAGCAACCTGAAATCTGAAAATAAGACTCTTCGCTTAAATTATAGTTGATCAGAACTGCTAAACCATTTCTGCTTTAGTAATTCATCTTCATTTTCCTCATTACTAAATCTACACGAAGGATTGAGCTCGATAGCGGGAAAGCTTATTCTGTAAGACACAAAATCTGTTCTATTCTCAATATATTCTATGAAGGCCAACTTTGTATTAGGAACGTGGATACATTTATTAACCAAAGAGTTCTAAATCTTATAAGAAAATCAATATTTAAAGCAACAACACCACAATCATGAATGTATTGAGAAGTAACTGCAAGGTACCTTAAAGCTTCTTGTTTCATAGTCATGCTCACTTAGTGGTTTGTCATCTCTATGTGAGCAGTAAAGAAGCTGAAAATGACAAAAACAAAAAATCAATAAATAATCAATAAATTCCTAATACTAAAAATGAAAGAAATTAGAGATTTAATAAATCAAAAGAAAACAAGATCTGCGTCACCTCTTCTATCCATCGAGAAATGGCATGGAGATTGCATTGGCTGGTTTGGTTCAGCCATAGAATTTATTGGAATTTTCCCTTTACTTTTGGAAGCTAAAAATGACAAAAACAAAAAAAAATACGGACATAATCAATAAAATGCTATTGCTATAAGTAAAGAGATTAGAGATTTCATAACTCAACTGAAAACAAGCTGTGCCTCACCTCATCCATCGAGAAGTAGTACGGAGATTGCATTGGCCAGTTTGGTTCAGCGATAGAATAGCAATGAAATACCTCTGCTTGAGGAATTTTTCCTTCTCTGCTTCATGCTTTGTGGCTCATAGACATAATTTCACACAGAAATAACACATAGAAACATAAATAATAATGACATATATATATATGCAAACCCACATAGAGACACAAGAACAAATAGAGAGATATAGAAACATAAGAATACACAAACACAAACACAAAGACATAACAATAAACAAACATAGGGACAGGAAAAAGGGGAGCGCTCTCTCATTATGAGCACATCAGACTACCACCGCCTTATATGAGTGAAATAGAATTCGAGCAGAACGTATATCCAGCTTTGTCGGCTTTTTCACTTTGTTTGCCCTGCTTTTCTAACTTTTCAACGGTCAAGTTTTACTATAAGTATACTGATCAACGGATAGGTTTTCTCAAATTCTACACATGTGCAAAGCCAATTTAAATAAATTTGAGAATCATTTTCTTTCTTGATAATTAACTGATTCTCTCTTGGATTCTTCTTCAACTTCACTGTCATCTTTCTGAATCGTGGAAGATGGCATTCAATGCATAGTATAGCATCGACAATCGAAATGTTTCATGATCTTCTAGAAATCCGCTTTCAATGAAACACAACGTGCAAAAAAATTCATTGAAATCACGACTCTGCATCTTCATACTACAATGATCCAACCCATCTGGATGCATAGACTATTACATTGAACCTCCTATCAGTAGGTGAGACATTCTATCGAGAAAAGCTATAAATAAAATTAAACAATATCGAGTGTGCCATGCTTTTGTTTCTTTTCCTTTTTAACTTTATACAATTGTCATAATTTTATCAAAGCTTTTGATAACAATTAGGTTTGAAATGCCATCTGTGCAAGACATATCAACCGATTATATTAATTTTCAACTCAAGTTAACCCATAGGTCATGTAGATGATGATTAAAAATTTTTACCGTTCATACGAGTCACTTTGTATATGCTTTTGTTGTTTTGACATTTCCAAATGTTTGCTTTGTACTAATAAAATTTGGAATATGTGTGAAGTGCTTACCAAGATTTTTTGCATTTATGGAATTTCCAATCATGTGATATTTTTTGTACTTCAATTAGGATTGTATATGCCTTTGTGTTTTGTTTTAATTAGGATTGTATATGCTTTTTTTGTTTTGTTTTGTTTTTTTTTAATTTAAAAAAACTTATGCTTTTATTCGTGTGACTTTTCTAACCTTTTGATTTTCTTTATTTTAATAAAATTTAGAATATAGGTGAAGTGCTTATTTAAAGTTTTTAAGTTTATGTAATTTCTCATTATACTTAAATCAAGATTCTTCACAATATTTTAAAATATTAAAAAAAAACTATTATATTTTAATCATGATTATTCATAACATTTAAAATCGAAGTCATAGAAGGTGCAAGAAGTGAAAGATCACATCGAGAAAGAAGAAATGAAGCCAACCATATCTTGTAATTCATTGGTCGGAATTACCACTCCTCAAACTATTAAGATAGAAGGGCATATCAAGAAAAAAAATGTTCAAGAAGTGAAAGATCACATCGAGCATCAAGAAATGAATCCGACCATATCTTTTAAAGGATTCAAAGAAATTACCACTCCTCAAACTCTAAAGATAGAAGGACATATCAAGAAGAAAAAGGTTCAAGCAGTGAAAGATCACAACGAGCATCAACAACAAGTTCTCCAACTTTTAAAGGATAATGCCACTTTGGTGCAAAATCGAATGAAACAACAGGTAGATCAACATTGCAGTGAAAAATGTTTTGATGTAGGTAATTGGGTATTTTTATTGCTACATCTCAAGCAAGCTATTTATGAGAAGGAAATGTTGGCAATATTATATGCACTTAAGAAATGGCGACCTTACCGAATAGGAAGACACTTCAAGGTAAAAATGAATCATGATAGTCTTAAATACTTTTTAGAACAACTGTTATATTTAGAAGAACAAAAAAAATGGGTCACAAATATGTTGGTTTATGACTTTGACATCATCTATAGAAAAGGGAAGAAAATTTTTGTTGCAGATGCACTCTCAAGAAAGGATGAGGATGCGGAAGCATTGTTTTGTGCTATTTCTATTATCCAACTACATTGGATGAACGAAGTAAGGGATGAATAGAAGAAGGACGAAGAAGTATGGCCACTCATTCAAAAGTTGCAGAATATTCCAATTCAAACAATATTGCCAGAACTTGAAGAGGAAGGAAAAATCAAATTGGAACCTGGAGCAGTCACAGAAAGAAGAACCCGACAACTACAAAATCAATCAGTTTCATAGTATCTTATCAAATGGAAGAACTTACCTGTTGAATATTCCACATGGGAGGACAAGAATTTTATACAGAAGAATCAAGAACTACTCAAGCATTGAGGACAACACTTTTTGAAGGAGAGGGGTATGTTAGGCCCCTATAGTACTAGTGTAACCCCTTATTGTTATTAGTACAACCCCCTTATTATATTGTTATACCCATGTTGTCCCCATATTGTTATTATTGTGCCCTTAAATTATTATTGTTATGTCAGCTCTAATTATATTATGACCCCTTAGACTCCTATATATAGAAAGGAGGTCTTGTCATTTGTATCATCCAAGAATTGTTCATTTATGTAATGTAAAAGAGGTTGTCCCCTCGAAGAGGTTGAATTCTAAGGCGTTGATCTATCTTTTCTATCTTTTTATGAGCTGGTTTCATAACATAATGCAGCAAATAAACATCATACACATAGCAATAAGATGCAACAAGTAAACAAACCATAAGACAACAAGCTTAATATGGAGTTCACCCTGATATCTTGGGCTACGTCTCCATGAGCTCTAATCAACTCGACTAGGCTCTCTAGGATTATGGTAATCTTTCTTTTACAAGTTCCACACTCAACTCCATTGGTTTACAATTGAACCTATGGGTTTAGAATACCATCTTACCCCTAGCTATCCTCACTCTGTAGACAAATCTAGGCTTCTCAAGACTTGATTCCTTCAGTGAGTGCCTTGAGCTTCTTGAGATTTTGGCTTCTCTGACTCCCTCTGAATTCTCTTGACTATCTCTGGAACTCCTTCTTCTGTCTTCAGTACACTCTGGACACCAGCAACAACTTGATCATTTGATCTCTTGTTGTTCTGTAGCTTCACTATAGCATCATGATTCTTAGAGGTCTGCTTTGAGCTCTTTGGCTTTGAGGCTCTGCCTCCAACCTCTGGTGTCTATGCCTCTATCAAGCACTCTAGCTCTACGGATCTAGTGCTTTCAGCTCTTGGCTCTGGCTCTTGGTTCTAGCTCTCACGAGCTTCTGGGTTCGTTCGACCTCCAAGCGACCCTCTATAAATTCTGCTCTCTCTGTTATCTCTCGGCCTCTGCGCGCATTCTCAGCAACCTTCAACCCTTTTGTCAATTGATTTCCCTGTGCTCTTGTAACACATCAGTTACAATCCTTCCATCATGGAAAACCCGATTGTTTCACCACAAGAATCTGTTTACAATGGAAAGGAACCGTCGGCATGGGAAACCTGATTGTTTTGCCTTCCTCTGGCCGAAATAGACAAACAACAGAAATACATAGGAAAATGAATCATGGAGAATTTAATCAAAACTCAAAATGCGTTCAATTGCATTGATAAACCTATTGGGTCCGTCCTAATATAGCTTATCACAAGTCACATGTCGAAATGGTCAAAAAACCTAATACACGGGAAATACATAGAAATCCTGTAAATCTAGACTTCAAAAGTTATGAAATTGTGCTTATAATCCCCATTAGGTCTGCCTTTGGCCATAATATCACAATCACATTGTCGCATGGTCAAAACCCAAATACACAGGAAATACAAAGAAAACCTGAAATTCTGGACTTCAAATATTATGAAATCACGTCCATAATTCTTATGGGGTCCACGCTTTATCGCAAGTTGCAATTGCGATGTGCATTGGCCATAGTATTGGGGGTTCGCCAATCATCGATCACTGATATTGCTGATTGGCCCATTGGAACATCGGCATATCGCAATATCGTTATGGGCAGTCGCATGTGCATTGGCCTTTGTATTGTTTGCGATGTGATTCACCAATCACTGATTCACGTTATCACATATCGAATAGTCGCATGGTAGCAAGTCACAATGCCATGAGTCATGGTCCTCAACCTTCTCCAATTGCCAATTAGCGATCATATCCTAACCGTTGATCTATGCACCCAATCCAACGGTCCACGTGCAATCGCTAATCGCTTATCGCAAAACCTTTATGCCTTTGGCTAAGTCCTTCCTTTTGGATGTATTGCAATGCAATATGAAATTTCCCCTTTATCATATATATATTTATATATGTGATATCAATGCTCCCTATATTATATTTGCGATGCGATGAACTCTAAGGGATTTTATGTTTAAAAAAACATTTTCCCTTAAGTCCCTTAAAAGATAATGGACAATCTTCTTTTTACAATAACTTCTTCATCCGAAGTCTATTTTAGCCCATTCAAATTGCGTTAGATTTAGGATGAAGAGATCTATGCAATGAGACTATTTCCAAGAGCATCCTTTGACTTTCATTTTTCTCTGTGAGGAACATTTTTAGACTTAGAAGTCTATTCTAGATCCATTTTGGATCACACCTTACCACTAAAAAGAACTTTTGGTCTCCAAAAGACTAATATACTGATCTAAACAGTAAATGAGAGTAACAAAGCCCTGTTCTTTCAGCCTTCATACACTTGCCTGCATGGCTAGTGCCTCTGAACCAAAACCTTTGAGCACTCCCTTCTTGGATCTGCTTGTCCTCCTAGGAAGAACTGTCTTCCTCCTTGACTTCCTGCAAAACTCCTGCTGAGAAGGTCATAGAATGTAGTTTGAACTTCTTTGCCTTGGTCATCGATCCAACGTGGCTCAAACCAATGTGAAGTTACATCTGCTTCACAAAATTTTCATTTGCACCTATTTGACATATTGTCAACAACAACTGTTAACAACAATAGGATTACAAACAACAACTGGATGGCCTAAACTCCTGCTTCAACAAAAGAAACAGATTTCACATCTTGTGAACACCTCCATGCCTTTACATCTACCTACAAATGATTAACTAGATAACAAGCCAACAAAACATGCCTTTAAAATAATTGACCCTTCAAGTCAAGCATGTATTTACATCTTCTTCTACATGCTTTTCCAAAGATGAAACACTTCGAGAGCATAACACATAAAACACATATACATAGAGATCTTCCCCTGGATCCCAAAACTGGGACTACCAGCTTGATTTTTTTATTATGTTCCTTTCAATGTTACAATACATATTTATACATGCCAAAGCATCCAATACCATGGACCAAAAACCATCGCGTCCAAAAAACATGTGTGAAAGTCATCAACAAAACCATAGGTGGGTCCGCCCAACCTAACATAGGGTCCAAAATAAAAAAATTTCGAGTCGCTTCCCCAAACCCCATAAAGTGGGTTTACGGGTACACCTAAAACCCCCTGTGACCTCCCCCCCTCTAACCCCCAGTTAACTAAGTGGGCTAGTCGTGGAAAGAATATAACACAACCCAACATTCTCCCACTTGTTGTTTTCTTTCCACAGGGGGCCACAAGAAAGCTTAGTCATTTATCCAACCTTGCAATGCCTGTTGTTTCTCTACACCAAGAGAACTTCTTAGAGCTCACAAATTTTTTCAATGCATCTACAGTATTCTTCAAAGTGTCCACCTTTACCAGCAACACCTTTTTGTCTTCTATCATATCCCTCACAAAGTGATATTGAACATTGTGCTTTGTCTTTGAATGATATGCGGGGTTCTTTCCCAAGAAAATTGCACTTTGGCTTTCACAATCTATCCTTATAGCTCCCTGTACTAACCCCATACTTGAACACAATCTCTGCAACGAAATTGCTTCCTTACTTGCATGAGTGGCTGCCATGTATTATGCCTATGTAGTTGATAGTGCCACTACAGATTGTTTCTTACTTATCCAACTAACTACACCTCCAAATAGGTTAAACACATACCCACTTGTAGATCTTCTTTGATCCAGATATCCAGCCTAGCTTGCATCAACAAAGCCATGAATATCTGACATTCTATCCAATCCTGATCTTCCTTGGTAGCACAAACCATAATCACTAGTGCCACGCAAATGCCTGAAAACCCGCTTCACTGTTGTCCAATGCTCCTTCCCTGGTTTTGATATAAACCTGCTCAATACTCCCACTGCATGTGCAATTTCTGGTCTAGTACAGACCATTGCATACATTAGGCTACCGACTATACTTGCATATGGAACACGTGACATGTCCTCTTAATCTTCTTGTGTCTTGGGACACTGTTCAGCAGATAACCTCACCTACAGGAATAGGAACCTTCACCAGTTTACTATCCTGCATATTAAACCTCTGCAGTATTGTCTTAACATACTTCCTATGGTTTAACCAGAGCTTCCTCTTTGCTCGATTTCTTTTAATTTCCATGCCCAAAATATAGTTTGCAACACCAATACCTTTCATGTCGAATTTGGAGGATAATTGGGTCTTCAAATCTTGGATAATTTCTTTTTCATTTCCAACCAGCAACATATCATCCACATACAAGACCAAATAAATAACATGGTCACCAATTAATTTAAAATACACACAATGATCTGCTTTGCTTCTGGTGAAGCCAAGTCCCCATATAAATGTATCAAATTTCTGATACCACATCCTTGGTGACTATTTCAACCCATACAAAGACTTCTTTAAATTGAATACCAGTTCTTTCTTACCCTTCACCGCAAAGCCTTTAGGTTGCTTCATGTATATTTCCTCTTCTGGATCCCCGTGAAGAAATGTTGTCTTCACATCCATCTGTTCTACCTCAAAATCAAAATCAGTAGCATCAGATAAAAGTAATCTAATAGAAGTTACCTTAGCAACAAGAGATAAAATATCACCAAAATCAATTCCCAGCACCTAGGAATAACCTTTTTCTACCAACGAAGCTTTGTATTTCTCGACCTTTCCTTCTGCATTTGTCTTCTTCTTGAACACCCATTTGTTGCCAATGGGTTTCCTTCCAGCCGGCAACTCCATGAGATCCCAAGCCTCATTTTTGTGCAAAGATGTCATTTCATCAACCATGGCCTCTTTCTAGAGTTTCCCATCCTCTAAATCCACTGCTTCCTTCACAGTTCTGGGATCATCATCAGTAATAGACAAAGCAAAATTTGAACAAAGAGAAAATGGACTATACCTTTTTGGTTGCCTTCTTTCTCAAACTAATCTTCTCACAACCAGAGTTTGTGGTTGTTCATATTTTGATTCCTCCTCTGCTATAGAGTCTGATTCCTCCTCCTTTAGCTCAAACTCTGTCTTCTCAGGTTCCTTTGGTTGGACTTCATGTTTAATAACATATTTCACCTCTTTGAATGCCACATCTTGGCTGTACACAACCTTCCTTGTTGCTAGGTTCCAAAGCTTATAACCCTTTAAACTATCCTTATACCCAATAAAGATGTACTTTTCAAATTTACTATCCAACTTGGTTCATTTCTCCTTTGGAACATGTACATATGCATCACAGCCAAATACCCTCAGATGTGAAAGAGAGGGTTTCTTACCAGTCCATACTTCTTGTG